>VOPJ01007969.1:0-12220 GCA_014673585.1 Semibalanus balanoides
GTCCGACCGTTTGGGGGGGAACATAGTCTCAGGACCTTTGGGTGTGGGCATGGCCCCTTTGGCCCCCCTGGATACGCCCTTGAAGGTAATTTGGGGGCTCATATTGCACATGCTACCATTGCATACTATATGCTACCATTGCACAGCGCATAACTGGTGTTCAGAACAAATTTCACAAACTCAAAAGAATGTCAAAATGTGACCCAGGTGATGCACTAATATTCACCGAATACAACTTAATGATATATCTATCACAGTTTGACTTTAACAATTAAAAAGGTGCAAAAAAATATATAAGAATCTTGCAAAAAACGACTCACCGAGAAGAGCCATTTAACGTTCAGCCCAAGCGTTCGATATTTGTACAGCACCTTGTGGCCGAACTAGAAGAGCTACGGAACTGAATCCAACGCTAAAATAATTGCGCACACTCGGTCTAACGTTTTGTTAATCGATCTGACCTCTAAAGGTCATCAATTGACCTCAGGTAATTTTTGGCTCCTAGCTGTCAGTAGGTACCATTGCATAATGTCCGCGAAGTTAGCCAACAGCTAACACAACGGAAATTGGCAATGTCAATATTCTAGCCCAAAATGCGCATGTAATCAACGTCAATGCATACGAAAGGATTGTGAATATGATGCCTATTTATAATGTCAGTTGCAATGTTAAGGTTAAATGAGTAGAGAAAGGTCAAGTAGGATTTATGTACATTTTCTATGGACAAACGGTTGCGTTTTTGCACGATTTTTTACGGCAACAACAATCGAAGGAGCGCGTCAAAATGAAGATGGAATTTTGGTTTTCTGAAATTTCGATTCAGGTCACCTAAGGTCACCAATCAACATTTTAACTACCCGAAACCCTCAAAATCGACCTTAATTGTATCTTTATTTTTATTATTTATATAACCTCGTAGTAGCCGGTCCCTGTACATGGCCGAGCCAAACGGGGCTATTCTTGGCACAGAGTCACTATGTTGGGCGTTGAAAGTGGGTAAAACAAGACAACAATACAGTACAGTTAAAAGTATAAATGAACATGATTACAGTCGCATAAAAGACATGCATACACTACAAGTAAAAGTATAAGTGAACATTATAACAGTCTGCATAAAAGACATTGCAACACTACAGTTAAAAGTATAAAGTGATACATATAACAGTCACCTGCATAAAAGACAAGACAGTTTAAAAAGCATAAATGATCATATTCACATGACTCTGCATCAACATCAGCCAATCAGTCGGCGATCGTCATGGTCACCAAGAACGCAAGTCTCCCTTCAGTGCGCGCTTTAAACACTGCCGCGATAAGGCATCATGTTATGGACAAACGGTGCGTTGCACTATTTTTTCAAGGGCACCAATCGAATTGGAGCGCGTCAAAATGAAGATGGAGTTTTTCCTGAAATTTCGATTCAGGTCACCTAAGGTCACCAATCATCGTTTAACTACCCGAAACTATCAAAATCGACCTTATGTACCTTTTTACGGACAAACGGTGCGTTTCACAGTTTTTTTTTCAAGGGCAGTACGTCAAAATGAAGATGAAGTTTTTCCCGAAATTTCTATTAAGGTCACCTAAGGTCACCAATTAACGTTTAACTACCCGAATCCCTCAAAAATCGACCGTTATTTGTACAAGTCCGGTCTATTATGTATGTTCCTCCTTTTTAGTTTCTAAACTCATAAATTTCACTCATTCTGTTAATGAAGGACTGATTACAGGGAGCATGTGGTACCTTTACCGTAGGCAGGTACCACACTGTTCCCTGTATGCAGTCCTCATTGTACACAGAAGTGAAATTAGATGAGTTTTAGGAACTAAAAATTAGGGAAGATAGCATATTTATAGACCGACTGTACCTACTTATGGACAAACGGTGCGTGCACAGTTTTTCAACTGGCACCTATCGAAGAGCGCGGTTCAAATGAAGTTGAAGGTTCTTCCGAAAATTTATATTAAAGAGTCCCCTAAAGGTCACCAATCAACGTTTAACTACCCAAAACCTTCAAAATCGACCTTATGTACCTACTTATGGACAAACGGTGCGTTGCACAGTTTTTCAATGGCACCAATCGAAAGGGCGCGTCAAAATGAAGATGGAGTTTTCCAGAAATTTCGATGAAGGTCACCTAAGATCACCAATCAACGTCTACCAAAAACCCTCAAAATCGACCTTATGTATCTTTTTATGAACAAACGGTGCGTTGCACGGTTGATTGGTGATCTTAGGTGACCTTAATCGAAATTTCGGGAAAAAACATATTCATTTTGAAGCGCTCTTTCGATTGGTGCCGTTGAAAAAAACGTGTAACGCAACGTTTGTACATAAAAGGGTACATAAGGTCGATTTTGAGGTATTTGGATAGTAAAATGTTGATTGGTGACCTTGGGTGACCTTAATAACAAAAATCGGGAATAACTCTATCTTCATTTTGACGCGCTCTTTCGATTGGTGCCATTGCAAAAACGTGAAACGCAACGTTTGTCCATAAAAAGGTAAATAAGGTCGATTTTGAGGGTTTCGGGTAGTTAAACGTTGACTGGTGACCTTAGGTGACCTTTATCGAAATTTCAGAAAACATCCATCTTCATTTTGACGCGCTTTTTCGATTGGTGCACCTGTAAAAACGTGTAGCGCACCGTTTGTCCATAAAAAGGTACATAAGGTCCTAATTTACATACTTTACTCTTTTAACCTTGACCTTTGACCTTGACATGAAAAATAACATCAGATTCACAATCATCGTATGCGACTTGACCAACATAAGTATTTTGGGCTTAAAACACTGACGTTACAAATTTCCGTTGTGTTGGCTGTTGGTGGACAAATAAAACATGCACAAAGTTTTGCGGCAGTGCAAAACTTTGATTTTTAAGTGTTTGGAGTGATCTACTAGTTAGACAGACGGTGCTTTTGAATCAGAGGGAGTGCTTTTGGCAGTGATGGGGTGCACCTTTGGGCTCAGGGGTGCTCGATCACTCCCAAAACGCTCAATTATCCCCTTATGCCAGTAACCGTTGGTATGGCGTTCCCAGTAACACTGCGACATAGGTGCAAACAGCGGGCAGATCTGGCAGCATAATATATATATTCCCGCCGGGCAGCACGAATATGCGGCGAAAACAAAGCCTGAGTCTGTCTTCAGAGGTCATATCAGTTGGGGCACTGTAGGGAAATGCTAAAAAATAGAGCGCTCTAAAAATAGCGCCGATGACGTCAGAGCCTGCCATAGACATATCAAATTAGAGCATCTTTATGAACACTTTTTACAAAACCCACTTGCAATGAATTGTAGCAAAATTTCAGAAAACAAGGAAGTAATAGGTACAAGATACAAAAATGATCAACAATCGTGTTTTTTCCTGTAAAAGCCTTTACAAACCCAGATGCAAATAAAAAATTAATTTGAATTTCAAATTTGTGAAAAATAATGTACAAGCTTATATTCAACAATCCTAATTAAGATTAACTGTTAAGTTTGGTCCCATATTTTTTTTCTCAAAAAACCTTTGGTACATTACTTACAACGAATCTGATGTGTTTTTCAAAATAATTATGACAACTGTATTTTCACAAGTCACAACACGTTACTCGCTCTATTTATTGAACGTTTCAGCACCAGGCAACGGCAGGCAATCCAAAAATAGAATAGGGATCTAGACTGTTTCCTGCCAGTGACATATCCATAAATTTAACGTGACTAGTCTATAAGCAAAGTTTGAAGTATTGTCTCACCATATATGCCATACATGGGTCGTCAAGTGGTCACGGTGCTACGCAACAGCCGCTTTTAAAAAAAACTTTTTCGCGACGGCTTACAATGCATCAAACTCTAAAATTAGAGCGCTCTATTTTTGGAGCATTTCCCTACAGTGTCCCCAACTGAAATTATTTTGCTCAGAGCTCTGTGCCGCGCCACTTTCGTCACAACTGTGCGCTGCCCGCCGTCACGGCGCGTCCGACGGCGACGCACAGTCGACACACCTATGGGAGACCGCTCGACAAACAGCAGGACATTGCGCGACACGCACTGGGACCCTGCAGCCCGTCGTGACGCTCCCCTGGGCGGCGCCGTGCGTCACAGTGTGACGCGTCTGAACTGCGGCGGCGGGCGCGCGGCGTGACGGCGCCGCGGGCGTGCCATGCCGCCCGGCCCAGCCGTGACGGCTCGTGACGGCCGCCCCGTAACGGCCGGCTCCGTGAGGTGACGCGCCGCGGGACGTCTGCTACACGGGCAGAGGTCTCCTGCAGTGAGTCGGGGGCGGCGCCGGACGCCGAGTTATTGCCGGCGCTGGACTGTGACGATGGCAGAGGAGGGCTGACGGAGTCGCGGCACGCCCGGCAGACAGGCAGACGGTCACAGCCGGCAGGCTGTGGTGGTGGTGTGTCGGTGAGGAGGCACGGTGAGGATGCCGCGGTGTCTCAGTGTGTCAGGATAGACGCTGCTGCTGCTGCTGGTGTGTCTCGTCACTTCGCGGCCACGGCGGGGCATGACGCGTTAGGGAGCGTCTGTCCGCGGTCCCCGACCGACTCCGAGTGCCGGCTCTTCTCAGACAGATACCGGCATGTTCAGGTCAGTCCAGGTGTCATGCCGTGAGTGTCCGTAAAGTGTCATCGACATCAGTTCTGAGTTCCGTACAGGTGTGATGTATCGTGAATTGTTTTCGACAACAGGTCAGCACTCAGCGCAAAGTGTTATGTTTATGAGTTTATCGTAAATGTCTCGCATAATCGTGAAGTTGTCGATATGAGATCAGTAGGTATGTACAGCTGCCGACAGGAAGATCGCTGTCCCCTGGCTGGCGATACCTGGCTTCGACACTGTGAGTGATACAGTTACACTGGACTGTGGACTGTTAGACTATCAGTACAGAAGGCTTCAAGCGGCACAGTCTAGCAGTCAAGCGCAACTGGATCACTCACATTGTTGAAGCCAGGTACATACCTATAGCCAGCCAAGGGGACAGCAATCTTCCTGTCGGCAGCTGTACGTGTGAAGTTCACAAGTTAATTGTCAACATCTTTTGTCGTGAATCGCTGTTGACGTCAGGTCATTCTGTTGCATATTCGTAAGTATAATGTACTATTTTCGACATCAGGTAAGCTGATTGGATATGTAAAACCACAAAATGATTTAAACGTTGACTTAACACATTTTCAGACACATTTTCAGAGATGTAGTGATAGTCACAGGGGCGTGACTTACACGCGCACTGGAGAGGGGTATGCCACCAACGCGTACTGCAGGGGGGGGGGGGCACTTTAGTGCCCCCTGAGATCTCAGAGAGTATACAAGTTAGAACCATTGAACTTACTGAATAGGTAGGTGCTATGATGATATAAATTTGCTGAAATTTGTGTGACCTTAGAAGAAAAAAAATATGGTCAAACGAGGTCACCAAGGTCAAATCTGGACAAATATAATCATTTTTGAAATTTGAACTTTGTGACGTCACAGGTCAACAGCAATAGGTATGCCTGAAGTTGTTTTCAGAGAGGAATATTGACATTGTCTACTTTTGGTGGTTGGCTGAATGGCTTTTGATTTGTCCCGATCTGATTGTTGGTTCCGGAGATATAGATTCGCCGACCTCGATTCTGGCCGCCATCTTGGAGTTAAAATCCATATAACTGAACAATTTATCAACCCATTTCCATTTTTTAAGTAAAATGATCCGCTTCTGAGTTGCCGTAATGTTGCACAAAAAAACCCCGGCCCGCGCTGGCTTCGCTATTGAGTTATACACGAAACATGTGAGGGGCACAAACAAGCTGCACCCCCTCTAGTGCGCGTGTTAACCCGTGCCGTGCCGGTGCTCGGCGCCACCTTCGCCGTGCCGGTGGCTGGGGGTGGGGTAGACCCCCTCGAACTCGGCTTCTATTGAGCGTAGACAAAAAAACGTCGTTCGCAAGCTCGTCAACAAGCATTTAGACTAAACCATTTTTTTAAGTCAACCGCTCCCCCCCACACACACACATACAAACACACACACACACACAACCACACACACACACACACACGTGATGTGACGTTCGTACGTCCCTGATTGGGGCCCTACCAACCATTTTCAGAAAATGACCTCTGTGCTTATACCAGCGTTTTTTTGCGTTGTTTGCCCTTCTTTAGGCCTTGCTGGTCCTTCCTTGGGCTCGACCGGTATAAAAGGCATAAAGTTAAGGTGCACCGTTTCCAACCGGCGTGGCGTGCATCGATTGGTGAAGGTCCTGAGTCGCTATCTCTGATAGATTCTGCATTTCAGCGCGGCAGTAGTGTTTTGACCCTTCTCTGGGCCCTGGTGGGTCTTTTTTGGTATTGATCAGCATGAAAGGGTCTTACACACCGTTTACGACCACGCAACGTCGATTGATGAAGTCTCCGAGTCGCTATCTCTGATAAGTTCTGAGTTTCAGCGCTGAGGCAGTAGCGTTGTTACCCTTCTTGGGGCCCAATCGCTATGAAAGACGAAACGGCACCCCCTACAAGAGCTTATCTTTTGAATGGTGAAATAATTAGTCTTTAGCATGTGTTGAACCGTGGCAATTTAATATATATATATATATATATATATATATATATATATATATAAAACCGCACACCGTTATTGGCCCGAATAGGGGTGGATCCATTTTTTAGGGGGAGGGGGATGACATTTAGTGGCATATTTCCAAAAATGTGTTAAGCGGGGGATAGCAGTTCATCAGCCGTCAGCGAGAAAGTTGTTGACCGGGAGGGGGTATAGGAGTGCATCGTCTGCAACTGCACGCAGGAGCGTCGCCGATCATTTTTTAGTAGGACTGGGGAGTCAGCTGAAAAGACGAAACAAATATGCTCCCATTTTCTGCGTGTGTTTGAACCTTTTCAGCATTTGCACTTGGATTTGTCTGCTACAGCATAAGTACATGTTATTTAGCGCCGCGAAGCGGCACTAAATTTGTGCGGGTTTGTCTGATAAACCCTAGAAATATAAGCGGCGTAGAGGATAAGGTGGGCCTTGTACAATGTACAGTATAAGATGCTAACAATTGTATTAACTAAATTCAGCGTTACGATGAACCGAAAAAGATGACGATGGGCTTGTTATGGCGATGGTTACTCTAATGTAGCGCCGCGAAGTGGCGTGAGAATTTTGATTTTAGGTCGTGGAAAATTAAATTGTAATATTGAAACCAGACCGTGAGTGAAACCAAGCCCCAGGCATGGAACCATGCCTCAGGTAACTACTTTTCGTGGTTGCAAATCTTGGTATGATGCAAAATATTGGTCCCTGCAGACAGCAACTACCGCCAGGGAGAGCCTCTGCCAGACAGACACTAAACGAAATTGATTTTCACATTTTCAAAACTTGTTGAATTGCGAAACTTGTGTCATGCCCACGGGTGGAGTTTCCTACTCAAACGGTGGGGCCACTATCCCACCAACTTTCCGCTTCGCCCCCTAACTTTTGAAAGGTTTAAACGTGTCCTGGCGTTATGGCGTTATGGTATGGTGATACAAATGGTCATTTTACAATGAACATTTTTCACTTTAACTATGCAAAACAGCCAAGCAATAAGATATTTTGCCTCGCCTACGTTTAATAAAATGCTCCACCCATGGTCATTCCGCGAATCGGTGCGAACGTTTCCCGTTTTTTACTGTGGATAGCTGATTTTGACCGTTTCACTCGCGGCAAAGGCAATTTTTACGATAAATTTACAGAGGTCGAACGTTTGTCCGACCATTTTTGGGGGCAAATAATAGCTTCAGGACCATTGGGGGACAATGACCCCTTGCCCCCTCCCCTGAATCCGCCCCTGGGCCCGAACGACATGCCTGGTGGTAAAAATAACGCGTTGTCTTCCATTGGACGCCTATTGTAGTAGTATACACTATGCTACATCCATAGTAGTGAATTGCACATCGGAGTAAGCACCATGTGTGGTTTTACTGTAATGACGACCTATACGCTGCTATTTGGTACTTCATGTTGTTAAGCAGTGTTTTAAGTAGGACTAAGCCCTAAAGACAGTTAGGACTGTCCACTGTCCAGCTTCAACGCAATTAATGTAACGGTAACAACAGCCGTCGCTGTCCTTAGATTTAGTCAATGTTTTATCTTTAAGGAGATGCTTACATCTCATTGGACCCACATTTAATATTCGTTGCTGCCATTTTGTTAGCAGTATTCACCATGCATGACTATATGCTACATTACATCCTTCCGCTTTCCGCAAACATATATTGTTCAAATCTTGCCTTAATAAATAATTGTTGTTAATAAATTTACCCAAATAGCACACCAAGATCCAGATAACATGTTCAGTATCACTACAGCGATCTAAGCCACTATCAAAACAGGTCTTACCACTTTCGTTTTCTCTCAGCCTGGACTCTCTCCAGCTATCATGGCGCCTGATGTGAAAACTGGCCGTGTGTGACGTGTGTGTGTGTGTGTGTGTGTGTGTGTGTCCATGTTTTCCGTACGGTCGTCCTTCCCAGGCCCGTCCCATGGGTCCCGGGTAGACGGGACGGAGCCAGGGGGGGAGGCACCTCTCTCTGTCGTGGGATGTTAGCCGCCGGCCCCGGCAGCTCCGCGTCTCCAGTCGGTCATCTCAGTCACCTCCACAGAGGCGTGACGCTCAGCTCTGTCCCCTCCAAACGGTCAGCCCGACTGAGCAGGGCCCTGCGCTGGTGACCTGGTGACAGTGTGATGGTGACCTGGTCTCTGGTGAGAGTGTGATGGTGACCTGGTCACTGGTGACAGTATAATGGTGACCTGGTGAGAGTATAATGGTGTTATACCGGCGGCAGTGAGGCCATATTCAAGTCTTGATCTGAGGAAACGGACTCGGAGTCGGAGTTCTCTTCCCGGATCCTGCCATGGTCATGGTAAGATGATCCCAATAAATATCATCCGTTTTACTCCCGGCATTGTTGGCGTTTATTTTCCCGATTCACACTTTCAGATAGGTGTGTAAAGCTTCATAAAGTGCCTCTCATCGATTTTCGCAAACGTCATACGGACACCGTTTTGCTACTCTGTCTTGGGGAAAAAGCTCCTTGATACATGTTACAACTGATCGGTAAGCCACTTTTTATCCTTTCCGTGATAGCCAGTCTTTATGTATGTTATGCAATTTTAGTGTTTGCTTGTAGTATTTAGATGTTCAGATGTTCTGGAGCCGATAACACGCCTGTGTTATGCACGAACTGGCAAATATCGGCTGTTATACGGAGCAGTCGGGGCCAACCATTGACGGCTATCTGAACCAGACAGCATGGGGCGTGAGTTGTGACTGTAACATGCTAAGTCCGTTAATTAAACTTGCAGCAAGTCTGATCATGTCACATGTGTGACTCTTTGCATATTTTTAGCGCATATTTACATGTCTTTATTTTTGCATATTTTTCTTGCATATTTGCATAGCGAAAAGTTAATTTTGAATCACCTATGATTGCTAGGCTTGACAAGTCACGAGTCCGTCAAAGACATCAACTTCAGATTTCAGAGAGACGGATCTTCTGCCGCCAGCACCTTGCAGGCCTGTACGTGTGTCGCCGAATGCAACGTCTCCTTAATATCCGGACACGTTCGGCTCATGCTGCTTATGGGCCTTATATTGCAATTAATGCACATTTGTGTGTCACATATTTTTCGCCAGTAAAATGTTTGTGTAATGTTTTCCAGCGCTGAAGTTTCCATCAGTATTGCTATTTCCATGGCATCGTGTTTCGGTATATAGTGTAAAACAAAATATATGCTACGAGTAGGTATTAGTGATGTCATTTTCCCAAAATTTCCTAACGAAAACCAATCCAATACCAAACAGGAGGCATTTTGGTTGTCCAAATACTGACCGATTTTGGTTGAGGCCAAAAATGTTCAAGATTTGACCGGTTTTTAAACAGTATACTTAATTAAACAAGATTGAGCTGACCGAAAAGTGTCCAAAAATTTATAAGCCTGACCGACCGATTACCGAATCGTCACACATTTTTTTCGATAACCAAAATTTTGATTACGATTGACACCGCTAGTAGGTATACAAATGAAAATTACCGTTTCTAGACGTAAATAAGAGTTGAAATGCAAAATATTGTATTAGATTAAGGATAATTTTCGGCCACAGGCCGTTATCAATCCGATAACCGATTACAACATCTGTAATCTGCTTGACAATGGTCTGTGTCCGAAAGTTCCTCCTCATCTAATATAATATTTTGCCTTGAACTTTGTATTTACCGTGAGGAAAGGTCATTTTCATTTGTATAGGGGAAATGTTCCGATTAGCGACCCCCTTAGGTTGAAGCGCGCTGGTGATTATGCTGTCGTTGTTACGACCGTGGGAACTTGTTTTAAGAGAAATGTGAACATTTTTCTAGCCATATATGGTCTTTCTATATTCACACATTCGTATATATTATCGCAAATTGCGATCTTGCAAGCCCTTGCAAAAACGCAAATAGGGAACTGTTCCCAGTTTGCGACCGGGTTGATATTAGCATCCCAAACATTTAGCAATATGTATGGCATATTGCTGTCTTAACATTCCGTTTCTGTAATTTCACTCCTATTTGGGGCCAGACTAAAATTCCAAAACCAGTTGTCAGCCGTACGAAGGAAGCCATTTGGAGTCCAATTTCAAGCTTAATGATCACGGTGGACCTCTGAAGACCTACGGTCGCAATAGGGAATGTAAAGTGTTCCCAAATTAAAGTCCGCATAAACATAACCAACACCACCATTACAACGGAAATTGACACAAAAATAAAAACTAATATATGAACAATTCAAACAAAACAAACTTTGTGTTCAAGAAGTTACTGCAGTAGTTAAAAACGCGCCATTTAAGTGCGTTAAACGGCGTAGAAAAACACGTGTTTCTTTCAGCACCACGTGCCAGAGCATACCGTATAAATACACAGTAAAAATGGCTGAAACTGGTAAAACGCACAGGCCCGATTTAGTCATGCATTTTTCTTAAGTTGTATCGGTGTCAATTTCTGTGTATGGTGGGAGGTCGCAAATGGGGAGAGGTCGCTAATAGGAACATTTCCCCTACCTATTCATTGCCTTAAGTTCCTCACACGAGCACTGAATATTAAGTCAATTACGCATTCAATTCATTATTTTACATATAATGCATGCCTGCTAAAAAATTATGTAGGTACCTAAAGTTTTGGGACCAACTACATAAACCTCTTTATTATGATATTATAAGTTTTTTAAATGTCATTAATCTTCAGTGTGGCGTAGCTCCATATATCTAAATAGTAATATCGACGTGATTTATGTAACATGCTGTTGAAGAGAGATAAAACAGATCACGTATATAACCTTGAACCTTCCATGTATTGCTATAGAGTAACGCGAATTTTGTGCTGCTGCTCCTATAAGCGTTCTTGACAGTTGTCATAGGAATGTTAGCGTGTTTGTGTGTTACACTCAATCATAGGTCTGCTGTCCAGATCAGTCTCACAGTGTCTGTCCTTCAGAATTACAAGACTGCACCAAATATAATAAGAAAAAACGCATCCAGCCGCCTTTCACTTGCAGCCGCACAAGTTTTTCTCCTCTCCACACCACGGCTGCACTGGCGGCACTGTGTCTCACGGCTGTTCACCTAGTGCTAGGATCCTTGTTTGCGGTATACTCGGCTGCAGTGGGATAACTTCGTGCAGTGCAAAATGTGTGTTGTCAAGATAAAGTTGAGTAGAATATAAATGCATTCTGAGAGCGCCAACTCACAGTCACTCACACACGCACACATTTAAACGGATGCGTTGGCTCACAGATCCATTGTTAGTCTGCCAGTTGCCTGAGGTAGGTATGACTACATTCAACCTTTCTGACAGCGTGCACCTCTGGAGTTCCTCATGCAGTTGCCTTCAGTCGTTGGCAATCATGTTAAAAGGTAGCTGGTAGCTGGGATATCCGCGCTGCCCAGCGGGATCCGCTGGGCCATATCCGCGAAAGAGCTTGTTTTTCCCAAGGTTTTTCCAACCTTAAAATTCGTTGAAGCCAACGAAAAGATAAATTGAACGGTAAACGGACATCTGCTCACTACAAGTTATGGACCAAATCGCCAAATCTGTGGACACTGATGTAGTATGTACACTTTCGAGCATTGAGACCGTTATACACAGTTGATGCCTTCTCTTCTGCTGTCAAAGCTGAGTCGGCTGCTATGCCTATGTACTAGTTGATTTGCTGAACACGCATGGCGCTG
>VOPJ01007970.1:0-12225 GCA_014673585.1 Semibalanus balanoides
GCTCCAGAGAGACTGACGGAGGGACGGGGCTCCAGAGAGACTGACGGAGGCACGGGGCTCCAGAGGGACTGACGAAGGGACGGGACGGTGTACATTGTGTAGCCCGCCACCGACCGACCGCGCCAGACCGGATGTGAAGACGGTGCTCTGCCCGGCGGCCAAGAGAGCGCCGCTGTCTCACTATAGTGAGACATACCGTCGCCGCGCCTGTGGAAACTCGGCTGACTGCTGTCACCGGCCGCCGCTCTTAGAAAGCGATGTGGGGGATTACGGAGTCTTCCGATAGAGTAGCCAACAGTTTTGGCTGAAACGGATAACGCCGCGGATAGCATGCCGAGGCGCAGCGCGTACGGTTAATGCGTCTTACTCGAGGAGACGTAAAGCAGTTCTGTCTGTGGTTTAACTCGCTTCCAATATGATGTATTTTTTATAAATTTAGTCCAATGGGCGCAAATTGACCTTAGTTGTCGGCGCGCCCGAAAACCCCAATAAACAAACAAACAAAAATGTAGTCCAAATGTTTTGTATGGATGGCTTTCCAAGGTCAGTACCCGCGCTAAGCAGAGCTTGCTGCGCAGGTCCTGACCTCACCATCCGATCACGCAATTCCTGTTGGCCGGCAGAATTTAGAGACGAAAGTTGTACGTGCCCGACATAACTGGACACGGTCCGCCCCGCTCACTGACATCACCTGACCATTGAGTGCGACCGAACTGAAGCAGGTCCTTTACAGGCCTGTTGTGGGTGTGGGTGTGCCGACACAATCCATCAGTTTGTCATCACCTCAGCTGGGCCGAGCTAATGAAGGCTACCAAAATCAATCGCATCGAGCAGTGTCTCGTCGGCTGCCCAGTGGCCCGGGTAGTTGAGACCCCCACTGGGAGGCTGCACCAGTGTACGCGCTGGTGTGGCTTACCTTGCCGACTCGGCTGATTTGTAGTCACAATGATAACCGACATTGCTTGCCGACTCGGCTGATTTGTTATCACACTGATAACCAGCATACCAGGCCAAGTCAGCTGACGTGCCGTCGCACTGATAACCGGCCTCAGCTGACGTGACGTCGCTCTGATACCGGCCGGCGTCAAGGTCGGACGCGTCCAACACGCGCTCTCCCGGCTGATAAAAACAGTTGTCGCCGGCCGGCGGTACGACCGGCTTTCGTCGGGATTTACCACGCAGTGGACTGTGGCTGATCTGACTACTTTTCGATGTCCACTTAGTTGGACTGACCTCGTGTGTCATTAAGATCCCTTACGAAACAATGCAGCTGTTTATTCCATTTAGCCTTTGTTTCAAAACGCGTCTAATGATCAGCTGTTCGTCATTGGAAGCTGTGGTCACCTAAATCCAAGTCAGACATACAAAATGTCACCGGGATTTTAGCGCGGCCTTCGGGTGTGTACTTGACCAAACGGCTTCGGTGTGTTGGATAATGGATATAGCTGTTCCACTTTCCAGCTTAGGTTAGTTCCAACCAGCTTAGGAAGGCTCCAAAACGGGCTTCCAGTGTGTGTTGGGTAAGGTAGGGCTTGTTGATTGGTGGTAACCCATTGACCCCGTGTGTGGGCAACACCAGCTGTTGACTGTGCGCCCGTTGTGACGCCTTGTTCGTCTGTGTGTGCCGGCGTTTTACCCATTTGAAGCCGGGTGTGTGTAACACAAGCTGTTGTGACCGTGCCGCCCGTAGTTGACGGCCTTGTCTGTCTGTCTGTGTGCCGGCCAGGACCTGGGCAACATAGAGCAGTGTCCGCAGCTGTACCTGGTGCTGCACGTTCTGCGCGTGGGCCGCATGTTGCCGGCCGAGTCGGCGCGTCGACCGGCCGCACAGCGCTTCCACCGGCCGTTCGGCTGCGCCGTGCTCAACGTCAACCACGTGCTGGGTAACAAGGCGGCCGAGGCTGGCGAGCGGGAGTTGACGGTGCGCCTGCAGCAGGTCGAGGAGCGCGACTTCTGGCAGCTACACGAGCTGGTCATCCGGCAGGCCAGCAAGACCAGCCTCGTCTCTGGACAGGGTAACTACGGTGAGCCGGGGGGAGAGGAGGGAGGGGCAGGGCAACTACGGTGAGCTGGGGGGAGAGGAGGGAGGGTAACTACGGTGAGCCGGGGGGAGAGGAGGCAGGGTAACTACGGTGAGCCGGGGAGAGGAGGGAGGGGCAGGGTAACTACGGTGAGCCGGGGGAGGGGAGGGAAGGAGCAGGGCAACTATGGTGTGCCGGGGGAGAGGAGGGAAGGGCAGGGCAACTACGGTGAGTCGGGAAGAGGCAGCTGCCATGAGCCGGGGGGATGGGGGAGATGGCGGGCTTCTATGGGCGTCATATAACTATTTTGTTGCGGCGCCCTAAGCCCCAATTATCGTCATCATCATCGGAGATGGCGGGTTTCCAGGGCGGGACATAGGGTGAGCTCTGACCGTCGATTCCCACGGGGATTCCAGGGAATTGGTAGAAAAGTTTTTTCTACCGATTCCCGAAGCAAAGAGTTGCAGGAATATCAATGTATAAGTACATTATCGAACTGCGGTAGAGTAGTACAGTCCAAATGCCCGCCGGGGATTCCAGGGATGCCTGATGTGCGTGTTTGTTCTGACCGTCGATTCCCGCAGGGATTTCAGGGAATCAGTATAGAAGTGCTTTCTAGCGATTCCCGAAGCAAATATTTACAGGGATATCAATGTATAAGTACATTGTCGAACTGCGGTAGAGTAGTGCAGTCCAAATGCCCGCCGGGGATTCCAGGGATGCCCGCAGCGGGAATGTGCGGTCAGAACACCGCCATAGTATGCACGGGTAGTACTGGGAAAATCCCAACGAAGGAGTCCGATTGGTCGGTGAGATCAACCCCCATCAGATGTTTGCACATTCCTAAGTGATGACGTCAATAAAGTATTGGCCTATAGCCTTTAATACATGAGCCAATGGGGATTGCGGTATTTTTTGACTGCCGCCCCCCCCCCTGAAGATCCTACTGTAAATGGTTGGCTTGCGTACCTTTATGGATTTGTGGAGACGTGCTGATAAAAAAAACGGGTAATGTCTGGTCATACAGCCTCATTCATAAAATATTGGTCATACAGCATAGTACACCAATAGGCTTCAGTATCAGTGACGTCATTATCTGCCTAACCATCTCACCCAAGCCCCAAGGTTCTAGTAACCTTGGGTGAATGTTGATGTCTTTGTTCTGGATCGCACCGAGGCGGTCTGCACTGTGCGTGTGCACTGCATCGACAAGTGAATATTATCGAACGGAAGCTGGCGCTGAGCTCATATGCGGCTATCGCTAGCCGAGCATGCACCAATGTAAAATGACAACAGTCGTCAATCTGGGTTGCGTTTCCTGTGGACGGATGCTCCGATCAGAATCCTTGGGAGAGATGTCGATTGTCTTTGCTTTTGGGTCCGCACCGAGGCATCCCTGGCCGTATCCGCATTGCAGGCTGGTGTATTTTCAGCACGGGTTCAACATATTGCAACATTCCCGCTAAGTGGCAGACAGTATGCAAACTGGCCGGTTTGCGGTATTTCTGTCGTCAGGAGACCGACTGTAGACCATCTCTGCAGTGGAGCGCCACTGGCTGTGTCTGTTGGGCCGCTGCTATATTAGGGCCGGCCGCGGGCGTCTGTCTGTTGTTCCAATGCTCCGTCTGACCGCCAGCTCTATATATAGGTACGCCGCCGGCCAGCTGTTCCTGGTGTGGTGCGGCCCGCTGCCACTGCTTTCTGGCCGTGTTCCCGGCCTGGGATCTGTGTACCAGGGAGAAGTTTGTCGCCACCAGTAGCCGGCCTGGTGCACTGCCCAGGGAGGGTTTGTCATCCCGTAGATAACCGCAGACCAGACTTCTTGATCCGCGGGTATTACTACAGTCCTCCGGGGATTCATCTTCTCCAGACTCACAAGCGTATGAGTCCGTTCAGCTGCGGTGGTGTGTGTGTGTGCGTGGCGTGCGTTGCGTGGCGTGCGTGCGTGCGTGCGTGCGGGACACACACACACACACGCGCCGCGCGCGCAACCGGCTTTCTCTCGATATCAATCAATGCCGGGAGATGTCTCAGCTGGTTGCAAGTGTCTATGTATTGTGTATGAGCCTGTTTGTCTGTCTGTCCGCCAGGTGTGCTGTTGTCGCTGCGGCTGCTACACGGAAGTCTGGCTCCAGCTGCGGCGCGACAGCCCGCTTCTATGTGTATTGTGTATGAGCTGTTTGTCTGTCTGTCCGCCAGGTGTGCTGTTGTCGCGCTTCTCCTCAGCATGCCGCCGTCACCCGCAAACTGGGCTTCCCCGATATCATCATGCCGGGAGACGTCAGGTACGTCAGCCGGTTCCAGGGTAGTTGGGGTACGGCATTGGGGTACATCAGTCGGGGTACATCAGTCGGGGTGCAGCAGTCGGGGTACATCAGTCAGGGTGCAGCAGTCGGGGTGCATCAGTCGGGGTACATCAGTCAGGGTGCAGCAGTCGGGGTGCAGCAATCGGGGTACATCAGTCAGGGTGCAGCAGTCGGGGTGCAGCAGTCGGGGTTCATCAGTCCGGGTGCAGCAGTCGGCTCCAGGACAGCTTTATCACCTGCCGAAGACTGGAGAAACTGGCATAACGTTACTGTCTGACGCCCGATTACACGTGACTGTGAATGTCCCCTTTAGGAACGACCTGTACCTGACCAGCGGGGAGAATCGCTCTGACTGTGGACATGTCCTTCAGGAACGACCTGTACCTGACCCTAGATCGGGGAGAGTTCGAGCGAGGCGGCAAGTCTACCGGCAAGAACATCGAAGTGTGCGTGATGGTGGTGCGAGACGAGGGAAGAGTACTGGAGGTGAGTGGTTCAGACGAGGGAAGAGTACTGGAGGTGAGTAGTTCAGACAAGGGCCGTGTGGAGGTATGCCAGGCACGTAAAACATTCGCCACCAGCCGCCTTAATTCTGCTGGCTGCTAACAATTCAATGTATTATCCTCAATACAGCAGCTGACGGTGCATTTAATTTATTGTTCTCAATACAGCAGCTGACGATTTATTGTTCTCAATACAGCAGCTGACGGTGTATTGTCATGTGTTATCCTCAATCCAGCAGCTGCGTGGTGTATTTCATGTATTATTATCACTCCTCAGTACAACTCTTGGTATATTATCATGTATTATCATCAGTACAACTCACGGTCTATGATCCTGTATTATCCGAAGTACAACTCACGGTATAACATACTGTATTCTCCTCCCAGGAGTGTATCGTGTCGGCCGGCGGTCAGCCGGGCTGTCGCTCCTACAACTCGATCATCCTGTACCACAACAACTCACCACGCTGGTATTCTCCCAGGAGTGTATCGTGTCGGCTGGCGGTCAGCCGGGCTGTCGCTCCTACAACTCGATCATCCTGTACCACAACAACTCACCCCGCTGGTATTCTCCCAGGAGTGTTCGTGTCGGCTGGCGGTCCAGCACGGGCTTGTCGCTCCTACACTCGATCATCTCTGTACGCAAACAACAACTCACCCCCTGGTATTCTCCCAGGAGTTGTATCGTGTCGGTGGCGGTCAGCCCCGGGCTGTCGCTCCTACACTCGATCATCCTGTACCACAACCACTCACCCCGCTGGTATTCTCCCAGGAGTGTATCGTGTCGCTGGCGTCCCGGGCTGTCGCTCTACAACTCGATTTCCAATCCCCTGTACCACAAAACCTCGCCCGCTGGTATCTCCCAGGAGTGTATCGTGTCGGCTGGTGTCAGCCGGGCTTGTCCTCCTACAACTCGATCATCCTGTACCACAAACAACTCAGCCCCGCTTGGTATTCTCCCAGGAGTGGATCGTGTTCGGTGGGTCAGTCCCGGGCTGCGCTCCTACAATCATCATCCTGTACCACACAACTCACCCCCGCTGGTATTCTTCCATGGGGGAAGAGTGTACGTGTCGGCTGGCGGTCAGCCGGGCTGTCGCTCCTACAACTCGATCATCCTGTAACCACAACAACTCACCCCGCTGGTATTCTCCAGGAGTGTATGTGTCGGCCGGCGGTCAGCCGGGCCTGTCGCTCCTACAACTCGATATCCTGTACCACAACAACTCACCCCGCCTGGTATTCTCCCAGGAGTGGTCTCGTGTCGGCTGGCGGTCAGTCCGGGCTGTCGCTCTTACAACTCGATCTCCTGTACCACAACACCCACCCCGCTGGTATTCTCCCAGGAGTGTAATGTGTCGGCGGCGGGTCAGCCGGGCTGTCGTCCTACAACTCGATCATCCTGTATCACACAACTCAACCCGCTGGTTTTCTCCCAGGAGTGTATCGTGTCGGCTGGCGGTCAGCCGGCTGTCGCTTCCTACACTCGAATCATCCTGTACACAACAACCACGCCCCGCTGGTATTCTCCCAGGGAGTGTATCGTGTTCGGCGGCGGCCAGCCGGGCTGTTCGGCTCCTCAACTCGATCATCTTGTAACCACAACATCACCCGCTGGTATTCTCACCAGGAGTGTATCGTGTCGGCTGGCGGTCAGCGGGCTTCGCTCCTACAACTCGATCCATCCTGTACACAAAACTCACCCGCTGGTATTCTCCAGGAGTGTATCGCTGTCCGGCCGGCGGCCAGCCCGGCTGTCGCTCCCTACAATCGATCATCCTGCCACCAACAACTTCAGCCCGTCTGGTATTCTCCCAGGGAGTGTATCGTGTCGGCGGGCGGTCAGCCGGGCTGTCGCTCCTACAACTCGATCATCCTGTACCACAACAACTCACCCCGCTGGAACGAGACGATCCGGCTGGCGGTGCCGATCGATTCGTTCACTGGCTCCCACCTGAGGCTGGAGTTCAGCCACTGCTCCAGCAGTGAGTACTGACGACTTTTAACATCACCATGACCTGACATGTGACCTTAATTTGACAAGTTTGCGCATGCTTTAATGCGTCTCATTAGGAGTTTTCAATTGCTGCTTTGAGCGTCTCGCTGTGATCATTAGTAGGGAAGATAATGAGACTCGAGAGCGCAGAATCCCCCTCAGCGGCGGAAGGTGCTCGGCGGAAGACACCAGCGGGGCGCGGGCTAATGTTTCTTAGCATATATTTTCCAACGACTTATATCTGCAGTCTGCTCATACAACTTTGACGTTCAATCCAGGTGACGTTGTCCTGTGCTAAGTCTCTCAGCTCTGGATGTCACGGACTAACCGGCTCTGTCCGTCCTGGTCTTAGCTTCGGCTGTTGACCTCACAGGCTGACTTCTCTGTCCGTCCTGCAGCCAAGGAGAAGGGGGAGAAGAAGCTGTTTGGGTTCGCCTTCGCCTGTCTGATGGACGAGGAGGGTGCCACCATCCGGGACGGGCCGCACGAGCTCTGCGTCTACAAATGTGACGACAGACACAAACTGCTGGTACGTACCGCTGAGCCCTGCAGTGTGACGACAGGCACAAACTGCTGGTACGTACCGCTTAGCCCTGCAGTGTGATGACAAACACAAACTGCTGGTACGTACCGCTTAGCCCTACAGTGTGACGACAGACACAAACTGCTAAAGGAAATCACTACGTTTGTATGCGATTCCTTTTCGAATAGTTAATTCGTATTCATGGCCGTCTGTCCATCAACTACAAAGCCGTTACTTCCCTCCCTGTATCTATAAAGTAAGCGCGTGTTGCCACTTTCTTTACGGTCCATACCGCAGCCCGCACAGCGTGTTTGTCCTCCCTAGACATTGCAAACATTGGCCAACCTTCGATCGCCTTCAGCGTTAGTCTGCTCCATTCACTTCCACTCAATTAATCATGCTCAGAACATGCTCCTTTCTCCGTTCTCCTACGCCTCGAATATAACCATGTCACCATAAGCTCCTCTGGACGGTTCTCTTCATCTGTCCTCCCCTGTTCTCTCTCTTTTCATCTGTCCTCTCTCTCTTTATCTTTTCGCCCCTGTCCTATCATGCCCTCCCCTGTCCTTACATATCCTCTGATGGACTTCCCCTAGCTCCCCTTGCCCTCATCTGTTCTCCCTTTCACTGTGTTGTTCTGTCCCCCCCCCCCCCACCGCGGGTTCTCCCATCTGTTATGTAACGCATTGCCTTTGATAAGCCCGCGTCAGTGTCATTTCATGTGCGCTGAATACCTATGGACGTATGGTCAATGCAACCTGATCGGGTCTGGTACGAGCTGACCTATACCCTTACTTGGGATATATATAACCTAGCATGCGCTCCTGACATGTGGCAGTTGTGAGCTGGACGAATGCGCTGACTTGTGGCTCTGTTTGACCAGACCTCTGACCTCTGACCTATGACCTCTGACTGTCGCTGCAGAACCCGGCCGTCGTACCGTGTGGTCAGCGTTCCGGTTGGCACACGGGCCTGACCAGGCAGGCCCGCTCCGGGGGCAATACCAGTTCAGCCGCACGCCGCCGAGGTCGGTCGGGTCCACACGCTGCTGCTGCTGCACAACTGACCCCAGGAACGTGGATTCTCACCAAACGACCCAGACATGAGTGTGCGCGTGGCAGCGGCAACTGACCCAGAACAGTGAGTGTCCTCCACCAAACTGACCCAGAACAGTGAGTGTCCGCCGTGCAGTCGGCCAGCGCCATCAGAGCCGCTCCGTTCATCATGCCCTGGCCAGCTGATGTGAGTGTCAGTGAGATTTGTGATGTAGCAATGTGCTTTACACTGTTACAGTGGCGTCGCTACAAACACAAATGAGTGGAGGGGCAGCCAGGGGTTCGGGGGCAGCCACGGTTTGAGGGAGGGGGGGCAGTTCCAGGGACTTATGTTAAAAAAAAAAACATACAAATCTGGGGGCCGGACTCGGCCAGAGGTGATCCTGCCCCCCCCCCCGGTACGCCCCTCACTGAATTATAGCTTAACGTGCTCACCTTGTTTGTATCGTGCCCTGTCATAAGTGTCGTGTCTGTGCCTGTATATTGACTGTTTGTGCTGGTCTGTACCCTGTGTTATATTGCCTGGTGTTGGCATGGTCGTGAGGCCGGTTGTGACGCTGTTCTTCCTCTGCCATTGCAGCTTCACCTTTGCTGTCGCTGGCTGAAGTGGAACAAGGCCGGACAGGAACGTGGAGACAGCTGACGGCGGATGATAAGCTGGAAGGGCGAGGAGCATCGTAAGTTCCTGCAGGAACGTGCTGGACTCGCTCTTCTCCATGTTCTCACCGAGGAACGCAACTCCCACGCAAGCACCCGGACTGGTCTTCCAATCCCTGCGTGCGTCCTGATGCCCGGACGCTCTGTCGCGCTGACGGCAGACTGATGTCACGCTGATGGCAGGCTGAATGTCACGCTGACGCAGACTGAATGTCACGCTGACCGGCAGGCTGAATGTCTCGCTACGGCAACTAATGTCACGCTGATGGTCAGGCGAATAGTCGCGCTGACGGCAGGGCAATGGGTCACGCTGACGGCAGCTGAAATTCGCGCTGATGCAGGGCTTGATGCACCGCTGACGGGCAGGCTGAATGGCGGTCCAGAAGGTCTTCTGCAAAATGATGAAGTATTTGTGTTATGTTACGCGCCGACTGTGACGCCAAGCAGTTGTGACTCAGCCGCCTTGACGCCAACTGTGACGCAACTGTCTGGCTGTGTGCAACCCAACTTGATGTCAACTGTCTGGCTGGTGTGACGCCAACTGTGACAGTCAACTGTCTGGCTGATGTGACGGCCAACTGTGACGTCAAACTGCTGGCTTGTGACGCCAACTGTGACTGTCAACTGTCTGGCTGTGTGACGCCAACTGGATGTCAAACTGTCGGCTGTGTTGACGCAACTGGTACGTCAACTGTCTGGCTGTGTGCGGCCAACGTGACGTCAACTGTCTGGCTGTGTGACGCCAACTGTATGTCAACTGTCTGGCTGTGTGACGCCAACTGTGATGTCAACGGTCTGGCTGTGTCGCCAAACTGTATGTCAACTGTCTGCTTGTGACGCAACTGTGTACGGTCAAACTTCTGCTGTGGACGCCAACTGTGACTCAAACTGTCTGGCTGTGTGACGCCAAAACTGTAGATGTACTGCTGGCTGTGTGACGCCAACTTGATGTCAACTGTCTGGCTGTTGTGACCCACTGTGAACCACGCTGGCGGTTGACGCCAACCTGTGACGTAAGTCTGGCTGTGTACGCAACTGTGATGTCAACTGTCTGCTTGTGTTACGCAAACTTGACGTCAACGTCTGGCTGTGAACGAACTGTGACGTCAACCGTGTTCTGGCTGTGTGACGCCAACTGTGATGTTCAACTTGTCTGGCTGATGTGACCGGCCAACCTGGTGATGTCAACTCGTCTGGCTTGTTTGACCGCCAACTGTGAATTGCAACTGTCTGCTGTGTGACCCAACTGTGACGTCAACTAGTCTGGCTGTGTGACGCCAACTGTTGACGTCAACTGTCTGCTGATTGTGACGCCAAACTTAGATGTCAACTGTCTGGCTGGTGACGCGAACTGTATGTCAACTGTCTGGCTGTGTGACGCCAACTGTGGGACGGTCAACTGTCTGCTGTGTGGACGCCAACTGTGACGTCAACGTCTGGCTGTTTTGAACGCCAACTGTGAATGGTCAACTGTCGGCTGTGTGACGCCAAACCTGTGAACGTCAACTGTTCTGGCTGTGTTGACGCACTGTGACGTCAACTGTCTGGCTGTGTGACGCCAACTGGATGGTCAAACTGTCTGGCTGTGTGACGCCACTTGATGTCAACGTCTGGGCTTGTGACGCCGAAACTGTGACGTCAACTGTCGCTGTGTGACGCAACTGTGACGTCAAACTTGTCTGGCTGTGGACGCCAACTGTGATGTAACTGTCTGGCTAGTGTGACGCTACTGTGACGTCAACTGTCTGCCTGTTGACGCCACTGGACGTCAACTGGGTCTGGCTTTGCTGTGGGGGGACGCCAACTGTGATGTCAAATGATCTGGCTGTGTGACGCCCAAACTGTTGATGGTCAAGCTTGTCTGGTGTGTGGCAAACTGTGATGTCAACTGTCTGGCTGTGGTGACCCAACTGTGACGTCAAACTGGTCTGGCGTGTGACGCCAACTTTGACGTCAACTGTCTGGCTGTGTGACCCCAACTGTGATGTCAACTGTCTGGCTGTGTGACGCCAACTGTGACGTCAACTGTCTGGCTGTGTGACGCCAACTGTGATGTCAACTGTGACGTCAACTATCTGTGTGACCGGCAGGTGAGCATCTTCAGCCACCTGCAGGACAGCAAGTTCGAACACTTTCGTCCCGTGGTAGACGCCTACGTAAACGGACACTTCGCGGCTGCACTGGTATACAAGTAAGCACCAAGCCAGAAAACTGGAAAATACGGACAACCCAAATCAAAACGTCATTTCTCATGAACTTGATTCGGCGATTTGTGTCTGTAGTGAGCTGACTTGTGTCTGTTGTGTCTGTAGTGAGCTGACTTGTGTCTGTTGTGTCGGCCAGTGAGCTGACTTGTGTCTGTTGTGTCCGCCAGTGAGCTGTCTTGTGTCTGTTGTGTCCGCCAGTGAGCTGACTTGTGTCTGTTGTGTCGGCCAGGGAGCTGTCTTGTGTCTGTTGTGTCCGCCAGTGAGCTGACTTGTGTCTGTTGTGTCGGCCAGTGAGCTGACTTGTGTCTGTGTGTCCTCTACAGGGGTCTCATTAGCTGCGTGCGCCACTACGCCGACCAGGTCTGCGTCGCTGAGAAGCAGGAGCCGCTGCTGAAGTGTTTTCGCAGTCTGGAGTTCATATTTCGGTTCGTGATTCAGTCGCGGGTGTTGTTCGCGCAGCAGAGCGGCGGCCAGAACGAGGAGAGCTTCAGGACGGACCTGTACAGTCTGTTCAACGCCTTCAACAAGATGCTGTCCGTCTCGTCCGAGCCGGCCGTCAACACGCAGGTAGGCGGCGGCCAGGACGGCGAGAGCGGAGCTGATGTAGGAAGCGACTAATTTGTACGGATCGGTATTGCTGCTGTGGTGACACGTTAATATGTGGAATGTTCGGCTCGGTGCCACGTTCTTTGAATGTCTTGGTTTTAAATAATTCAAGGTTTGTAGCGAAATTCGTTTCTAGAAAATGAGGCATCGATTGCCAAAAATGCAAGGTCCGATGTGCGCTTTCTTTAATACTTATTAATTTTTCCTTATCAGGACTTGTAATGTGTGACATGTGACTAGTGTGCTCTGACCTGTGACCCGTGTGTTCTGTCCTGTGACCTGTGTGTTCTGACCTGTGACCCGTGACTCGTGTGTCGACAGGTGGCCATGCTGTATGCTCTGCCCTGTGAC
>VOPJ01007971.1:0-2500 GCA_014673585.1 Semibalanus balanoides
CAGAAAGTGACATTTATTTGTCTCTATCTGATAAATAATAAAAAAATATATATTCACAAAAATGACGTCATGAGTGTTTCAAACTTAGTGACTCAGTGAGCCATCAGTCGGTTCCAAATAAAGACATTTCTGTGAAATTAAGTTTTGGGTATCGTCCATGCTTGGTCCTCTCATATGTATTCCATTTTTTAATGTCTTCAAAAAGTTTGTTTTGTGAAAAAAGTGCCGAAGGAATCAGTTTTATTTTTATTTTGAGGGTAATTTTGCAAATGTGAGTAGCATTTTTTAAGAAAATGCAATTTTCGGTGTTTTGACTTTTGTATTTGCAAATTGCAATTAACTTAAAAACTCGATTTGCTACAATTTTTCAAAGATGTGTCGTTTTCAACAAAAATGGTCATTACATGTACGGTGCATGGGTAGAAAGTCATTATCACACCAAAAAGCCTACTCATCCTTTCATCAAATCTTTTGAGAAGACGTATAATTGATGTTGCGCAAATGGTATTGTAAGTTTCACCTCGATATCTGGCACAGCTTTGAGTTATGTAGAAAATCCGGGAGAGGCAGATTCCCCCCAAAAGGGGCGTGGATTAACTAAAGTAACGGAGTAACGGACTAAAGTAACTTCCGTTAAATTTGTCGCAAAGTAACGGAGTAACGAGTAACGGAACTACTTTTATGAGTAACGGAGTAACGAGTAACGGAACTATATTTTCAAGTAACGATGCCCACCTCTGTGTATCTTCCCCTTTTAGTTTCTTAAACTCATCTAATTTCACTTCTGTGAACAGGAAGGACTGATGCAAGAGAACATGTAGTACCTACCTAGGTAGGTACCACATGTTCCCTTAAATCAGTCCTTCATGTACACAAAAGTGAAATTAGATGAGTTTTAGAAACTAAAATAGGGAAGATACATAATAGACCGACTGTACCTATAACATTATGAAAGACTGCAAGTTGTTAAGCTCTCGGACAAACACTGTGGCTTTGCACCACCACAAACATTTTTGAAGGTAAAGTCACTTGACGTGACATGGTGACCTGAGGGTACTCGCCCACCGGGGCAAGGAAGGGCTATTGCTTAGACGAAAAATAATTACATTGATAGAAAACACCTATCCACCACTTTTTGTGCACAGGACTAGGTAACACCCTGAGGTCAATTTAAAAAGGGTAAAATAATTTCCCTTTGTCAAGGTCACGCAAGGTCACACAAGGTCAAGCGAAATAACAAGTTCGAGGCGCACGAAAATAAAACTTAAATTACCAGAATATTATTTGGTTCAAGCGGAGTCAATGGTATTTCCCTATTCCCTGCAGGCGGCCGGAATTACGATCACCTGCGGGCCGGGGGGGGCAGATTCTGCCCCCCCCAGAGATCTAGAAAACCGCTCGGCAGATTTCGATGGGTTTAACACCATTCGATTTGTTGTGACAGTATCGTTTTGGACCTCAAAATGTATTTTTTGATCAAAAATGGGGGGCAAGGGGTTCATTTTTTAAGGTCATTGCGGCCATGTGGTTTGATCGATTTTCATGCCCGAAACGTTTTTAAGCTTCCAATGTAATGGTCTTCAATATATTCAAGGAACAAGTACCAAAATGAAAAAGCATAGGCCTACTCAGGAATGAAAAGTTGGAGGACTTTCTGATAACAAATATGTGCTGTTCGTAATTGTTTGGGACGATATGAACGTCACATGTGAGCTTTCTTGCTGTAATTTGTTAAATGCAATATACTACACACAGGCGGATTTAGGTAAACAGCGTGGGTGCACCATGTGCAGAACGCCTTTAATCATCTTACTAGTTTAAAGTTGGGGCTAATTTGACGGAAGATATCGCCTCCCATTGTATAGACCTGAGTGCGCCTCTGCTTTAAAGTATGTATATTCCAAGTATGTATGACGTATATAGCAGTGACATAGCTTCTCACGCTTTTATTCCACCGCAAACTACGAAGGAAGTATTCGCCGTACAACCGCACTCCTAACGGCCTCTCAAAAACATGAGCCTGGAGCCACCATACTCCGCTGGGCCGACTTTTTTCAAAATTTTGACACAACACGCATCATACAATTCTGGGCAAAGTCCAAAAGTTTCAAGACGCTATGTGTAACGGTTCAGAAGCGGCAGGCGAAAAACTACCGGGGGGCAGAATCTGCCCCCGTAGGGAATAGGGATACAGGATTGTTCAATTTTAACAACCCAAATTGGTAAAAATTGTTTTGTTTGACCTAGTGAAAATACCGCAGACTTTATCTCCATACCCGTTGGTCGGAGCGAGCTGAAGCTTGCGCAGGCGTGTTCTGGCCCCTTAGTTACCCCCTGAACGAAGTTGCATCAAAATCATAGATGTAGGGTGTTACCCCTGTGTCGATTTGTCTCGGAATGAGAGTTGTACAGATGACCTCTGCAAGGTCAGCTCGGGTCATCTGAGGTCATCAGCATCTTTTTGGTAATAAATATGGATATTTTACAGATAGAGCCATGT
>VOPJ01007971.1:5000-12223 GCA_014673585.1 Semibalanus balanoides
TCTCTCTCTCTCTCTCTCTCTCTCTCTCTCTCTCTCTCTTCTCTCAGAACTTCAGACCCAGTTCTGTTGCGCCAAGAGCGAGAGCGTCCGAGCTGGCATAACTGCCTCAGGTTCTCTCTACCCCTCTCCCTTCAAAAAAAGAATTCAGACCCAGTTCTGGTTGCCAAGCCGCGAGCGTCCGAGCTGGCATAACATGCCCTCAGGTATCTCTCTCTCTCAGAACTTCAGACCCAGTTCTGTTGCCAAGAGCGAGAGCGTCCGAGCTGGCACAACATGCCCTCAGGTCTCTCTCTCTCTCTCTCTTAGAACTTCAGACCCAGTTCTGTTGTCAAGAGCGAGAGCGTCCGAGCTGGCACAACATGCCCTCAGGTCTCTCTCTCAGAACTTCAGACCCAGTTCTGTTGTCAAGAGCGAGAGCGTCCAAGCTGGCACAACATGCCCTCAGGTCTCTCTCTCAGAACTTCAGACCCAGTTATGTTGTCAAGAGCGAGAGCGTTCGAGCTGCCTCGAGCCTACTCACAGAAAGTGTCTTCTTCAGCCAGGCCGTGTTGTTGAGGTCCATCTTGCCGTCGAAGTAGAAGTCGTTGACGTGGTTCAGCAGCTGGTCCACCTTCTCGGGGAACTGCGCCGACGTATCCTTGCTCTGTAACCGCAGCACAGCATCGTCAGTCGCTCAGCCGCCGTGACGGGTAGCTTACACAGTGAATACACAGAGCAGCGTCCAAAGAGGACAGCTCACAGCAGTGACAGCACAGCAGTAGCAGCACAGCAGTGGCAGCACAGCAGGGTGTCATACGGCAGCTCAAGGGACGTACCGCCTCGTCGCCGCCTGCAGTGGCTGACAGAGGTCCGATGGCGTTCAGCTTGGGCCTGCCGATGCCGGTGATGACCTTGACGCGATTGACCAGGAACTCGATGACCTCGTACTCGTTGCTCTGCTTCATCAGGTCAGACTTCACCTGAGCGTCAGTCAGTAAACACGCCGTCAGTGAGTTTCGGAAGGAACGGGCCACTTACGAGGCTGGGAGGAGTGAGGTCACCTTCGTAGCGGGTTCGTTATGGTGAGGTCACCTTCGTAGCGGGTTCGTTAGGGTGAAGTCACCTTCGTAGTGGGTTCGTTAGGGTGAGGTCACATTCAGAGTGGGTTCGTTACAGTTCTAGTGATGTAAAATCGCTGGAATGTAGCATCACTTACGGACTGGAAACTCTTGATGATGATGGTGAGGAAGATGTTGACGAAGATGCACGTCATCGAGAGGGTGAAGGTGAAGAACATCAGTGGACCAAGCACCACGTTCGCCTTCTGAATCTCCTTAAAGTTGAATTTACCTGAAATTGCAGATGTCAATGAGACCTTTATGACCTTTATGATAGTGTCCCTTTAACGTATGTGCAAAGTATTTTCATGTATTTTTTGTTAACCACCAATAGTGATGACTTAAACGTTTGAAAGTTTCGAGCCCTCGTTTCTTCGATTATCTTCCTACCAGGGGCGGAACTTTATATCTCTTGGGGAGGGCCCGAGCCCCTCCAGTGCTGAGTTGAGCCCCCCCCCCGGATGGTGCTCCGAGACCCCCCCCCAATGCTTTCCCAAATTTGTGCTTTGGGAAAATTTAAATTATTATTCGTACAGATTGTTCTGTATTGAGTTTTGCGTATTTCATTATATCAATATGTGATTCCGTCTTTAGACTATACGGGCATTGTCATTACATCTGCGACTGCTGTTTTGATTATGATATTATGGATAAGTTGGTAGCATGGATGGTCTTCTGTTAACAAGTCCGTAGAGCCAAGGCTTAAATGTTTAGATTAGCAAATAGCGGAGGGGGAGCATGACAAATTAGTGATCTGGGTGCTCTATTTAAATTATGTTCAATGGAGCTTGTTGTAAATATATTGTTTGCCTTGAATAATACGGTTAATGCAGCCTTTTTGGCTCCCTGGTATTGCAATATCCTAAATATTCCAAATTTGTGCTAAAATAAAAGTTTGATACGGAGGAACATCGAGGTGATCGAGCCATCAAAGGGCATAGGGTCATCGTGGCCAGAGGGACCAAGGTTTCTTTCCACCAAGTCAATTCTTTCCATGCAGGAGGTTAACCGATGTCAGCCTGAGGGGTCCTTGGTTAACCTGACGAGCCATCGGTCAGCCTGAGCGAGCCTCCTTGGGCCTGGAGGGTAGCTCGGTCCAAGAGCTCCGCCACGTTCCGAAAATGGGGTGGGGAGGGCAGTGACATTCTGAAGTCAATTCTTTCCATGCAACCCCCATAGGCGTAACGTTAAAAGTTACCCAAAATTGGGACGTCCGCCTGAGTGGGTTCCAGTCGGCCTAAGAAACCATTGTTTGGCCTGAGAGCTCCCCTGACGGCCTGAGGGGCCTCAGTCGGTCTGATCGGTCTGAGAGGCCCTTGGTTGACTAGAGGAAACCTCGGCCGACTTGAAGGACCCTCGGTTGGCTTGAGGGGACCCTTGGTCGACCTGAGGGGGTTCAGTCGGCCTGACGAACTCTTTTTCGGCCTGAGGGGCCTCTGTGTGCCTGGAGGGGCCTACATGGGAGCTCAGTCGGTCTGAGGGAGCCATCGGTCGATTTGAGTGGCTCTTGCCAGGCCTGAGGAACCCCAGGCTGGTCTTAGGGGGCCATTGCCTAAGCCAGAAAGAACCCGGCGGTCTGAGAGGGGCCTCAGTCGGTTTGATAGGAGTCAGTTAAATTTTCCCGACGTCGGCTGACTTGTGAAAATTATGGATGATGAACGTGTTTTCCAGATACATATTAGTTGGTTACCGATGGCGATAATTTACCATTTGAAGGCATCGAAATTGTATTGCTGATGTGCATTACAAAAAAACAACAACATGATATGGCCAGTCAGTGTGTACCTACCTATACATTTTAGTTAACTAGTAATTTGTTAATTTTATGGGCTGAAAAAAGAACTTGTAAAATAATATTTTTGGTATTCATTTCTGCATGAATCGGGGACAAAAAGTTCAATAATTGTAATAATTGCAAACGTTTTACAATAAGTATATCATAGTTTTATGCATGAGCGGCAATAACAATTTAGTTTATGAACGAACCGAAGGCGAGTTCATAAGCTGAATCTTTAATGTCACGAGTGTGGCATAAAACGATTTAGTGCATGGCGGGAAGACTGGTTGTTAAGAGGCGTAAGTACATATTTTCAGAGTGCAATACGAGGGGCATTTACCTGAGGCTTTGCAGGCATATCACTTTTGCGAGTGTTTTAAACACCCGGCTAATACCACCGCTAAAATTTAAGGCACATGGTCAATGGGAAAAACATCTTCGGTCATGCGCTAATAATTAATTATGCACTGCACAGTGGTAAAACTTTATTAAATCGGTCGGGGCCCTAATGTTAATTCGATAGATTTTAATCCATTTCTAACCATGCCAATCCATTATGCCTAATGTTAAAATTGAAATCATTTGGGGGTTCTCGCCCCCCCCCGCCCCAAAGAGATATAATTCCACCTCTGGCACTGCACTAGGTATATATAACACTAGACATTAAGTAACAACTTAAGCATTTGGCCGTTGGGCCCCCCGACCGATTTCATAAAGTTCCACCACTGCCTTTGCAGCAGTCAAATTCATGCTATCTACATTTAACAAATATCAAAAAATTAATAGGGAATTGTGAACAGGAAGGCATTGTGAACGGGATGGGATTGCGATCGGGAGGGGAATGCAATAGTTTGGATAATTCGTAATAGGGGATTGCCACCCTCCCAAAAAATAGCCTTTGCAGCAGTCAAAATCCTGCTATCTACATGTAACAAACAGCAAAAATTTGGCACCACTTCTTGGCATGACACAAGTTTCGCAATTGCTTGTACAAATTTGGGAAATGGATAAAATAATTATATTACGTGTCTGACAGAGGCTTTCCTTGACGGTAGTTCCTGACCCCAGGGCCCAGTCTCTTAATAAGGTATGTATTTTCCAGCAGTTTACATTACGCTAGCTAGCCCGCCTAGTTCCGAAAAAAGCGACGCGGACATCGGCAACCAGAACCTGCTTCAGCGGTGCCCAACTTGCTGGACCGAAGAGCTAATAGTAGGGACCAGACCAGAACAATCTTCAAAGTCATCTTCCATTAGGCTCCTCCAGATCCACAGGGACAATTTATGTGCAGGAGCGTCCTTCTGCCTCAGTCCTACTAGTTCCAATCACTCGCACTAATACCATTTTTTACAGTTTGGTACAAATGTATGTGTAGGGGAGAGTGCCCACCAGCGAACATGGTGCCTACAGTGAACAGTTGCCCCTCCAGCCTATATTAGTAATGTGATAATTACATCGATGTCGGTGTTAGTAGCTGACACTAAGCGATGATGTTTAAAGCTGTGAACAGCAATGGCTGCTCTCATTTGATTCTCTCAGGATACGAACAGCCAAATGTTGTGTTTGCCGTTTGATTTTTGATTAGCGTTTTTTGCTTTCCAGAAACGTTACATTTATATTTAGTGAAAATAGCTTTAGTGACACCTTTTGTGATGTCCATTGAATGATGCAGATGTCATAGTTTGCAGCAGCCATTTTTCCCTCATTTTTTTATTTAAATATGGTGTATGCCCACCAGCGAACAGGGTGGGTGCCCACTGCCCAAAAGTGAACAAATATTCACTGTTGGATCTTCCTTTCGGAAAACCTAAACTTTTCTATAGTGAATGCAGGAGATATATTGGTTTGGCTGATTAACTCCACGAAGGGCTCTACGGCCAGGACCAAGGGAATCGTCACGTTCCATGAGGACCCACTCTCGTTACAGCATTCAGAGTTGTTGTTTTATTATTGTCGAGTGTCACAGGGATTGTAAAGTTTAGAGCGCTGGGCTTCTGACCTATCCCGGTAGTGGCAGCCCGGGTTCGAGTCGCTTCGGCGCTCGCTATTTGCTCCTGTATGGATTGGCCTGCGGCCAGTGGCAGCGGATCGCACTGAAGGTTCAGGTGACCGTCAGTGAGCGGGGCGGACCGTGTCCAGGTATGTCGGGCACGTAAAACTTTCGTCTAAATTCTGCCGACCGACAGGAATTGTATGATCGGGTGGTGGGGTCAGGGTCTGCGCAACAAGCTCTGCAAGATCTGCTTAGCGTTGGTCCTGACCTCGAAAATCCATCCATACAAAACATTCGGACTAAATTTAAAAAACGTCGAGTGTCAATGGATTGTCAACAAGCATCAAGTGAGCATCAGCAGAAAACCCCAGAGCACACCTTTTCATGGTGAAAGTCCTCTATTCACTGGTTGAATCCCCCTGTTCACTGTCTGTACCTCCCCTGTTCACTGATGGATACCCAAGCCCACCAGTGAACAGGAAGATTACAAAATTAAATTAGTTTATAACTCACAGTTTGTATTAAGTTAAATTAATTTGCTTATGGCTATTCTTTGGTAGTAGTGCACATAATTTATACACGAAGTTTCAGATCTCCAGGACAAAACTCAAAGCCAGTAGACTGATTTTTCAAAAGGGGTGTTCGCTGGTGGGCACTCTCCCCTACAGACTACAGTTATTATTATTATATGTAATATTGAGTGCCGACTGCTACCGGTCATCGTGCTTTGCTATCCGAGGCAAATGTGTAGGAAAAACTATCTTTATTTTAATATTTTTCATCATACCGAGCTGTGCAAGCAGGAAAAGTATTATCCGAGGCTTGCCTCCAATTACGGTTTGGTTCCAATATGAAAATGTATATTAATACTACCTAAATTTCAAATTTTAACGCCACTTCGTGGCGTCACATCGGTGGATATCGCCTTCGGTTCGATGTAACGCTGAATTAAATGAAAGTTTTTTAGCCTCTTATCCTCTACAATGCCCACCAACTATTATTATTATTTATTGGTTTTATCAGGCTAACCCGAAGAAAAAAATGCGCGCGGCGCTAAATAACTAGATACTATAATTATAGCATGGAAATCCATATAAAAATACTGTAAAGGTTTAAATACACGCATAACAAAATATAGAGGTACATTTTGTCGTCATTTCAGCCGACCCCCACTCAATAATTATCGGTGACACCCATGCGAGTTGGTTTGAGATAAGCGTTTTTATTAGCATTATGTGTATATGCTACAGAATATCGTGCTTTTGAGTTGCTGTTTTTCCGATATTTTTTCCCTATTTTTTAGTTCTCAGAAAAAAGTGATTTTTCACCGAAAAAAAAACATTTTTTTAGCTCGAATATCAAAATAAGGTGACATGCCTAAATCCGAGGAGAAAAATGGGTACCTTTTTGCCACAAAAATATGCCCCCCAAACGGAGAGAGTCTAGATCCACCAGTGTGTGGCCCCCTTGGCTGATTTCTAAATACGCCACTGCCATGCATCATCCCCATGACCTCTTCCCGATCACCTCACGATCACTTAACATCGCGACGGGCACGTCATAGCCACCAGTTGGTACTGTGTGACGTCACATCGCGTACAATGTACGAGAGGGGATGTGCCGGTACGTCCAAGTACAATACAATAATAGAATAAATACGTACCTAGCATCATTGCGAAGGACGACTCGATACTCATGATGATGTTGGCAAAATCCTCCATAGCGAAGCCGAACAGGAGGAAGAATGTGAAGCTGAATGAGGCGAATATCTGGAAACGGACAGTTACGACGATCAATAGCACCAATGTATAGTTTCAGGCAGTTATAAACTGAATCAACTTTGAAAGGAATAGTTCACCTTTAAAGGAAATCGTTCACCTTCAACATGGGTTTTGAACTGAGATAGCAGTTTTGTAGCATGTCTTGAAAAAATCCTAACTGCAAGTTGTCTGGGCTGAAAGGGCTCTCTGGCCGAATATATTTAACTTTTATATTTTTTTGAATGACGGAGCCACTCCGTCAGCACTACAAAAGAGGGTTCCATCCAATTTCAACCTCTGATTGGTCGTGACGTCAGATAAACATGACTTTTGCTAGCCGTCATGATCAGCGTGTTAAATCCCATTGGGATCCCCCTCTAACTCGAAAACTAAAACGGCTAGCAGGACGCGGTAACCATGTTCGAAAGCTCTCTACAAGGCCATTCGGAGTTACCAGGACATTATTTGGCTCAGATCAATATTGAGGTCATCAGAGGTCATCAAACGTAATGTTTCCAAAGTGAATGGCTGCTCTAGAAGCTCCCAAATATCTCGGGAACTATGAGAGCTAGGAACAAATGGAAAAGCAACCGAAA
>VOPJ01007973.1:0-11766 GCA_014673585.1 Semibalanus balanoides
CAAGAAGATCAACGCGGCCAAGCTGGCTGAACAGAGGGGCGAGGTGATCGAAGCCAAGCCCGAACCACCCTCGGCCTTCCCAGTCTGGGAGGAATATGAGACCGAACCAGGGCTGAAAAATTCGAAAAACAAAACTAAGTAGGGGTAGTCTGCTTGTAAAATAATACTGTGTTATAATGTTGATGGGCTAGTGCAATGTATATTGAAGTGCCTGTTGTAGTAAAATACATGATGTTGCTCACCATGGTTTGTGTTTTATCCAGCCCTTAGCGCACGGTTCCGTTAGCCGCGTTTCTTCCGAGACATTGGAATATGAGCTATGAGCATACGATCACGCTGGCAAATTCCTGTGCATTGCCGTGGCAGCTCCACGCGGTCGGATTGCGGCATGGAAGTGAAGTTTGGGAACCCCAGGATTGCCTGGCAGCGCCACGCGGTCGCATTGCGGCATGGAAGTGAAGTTTTGGGAACCCCAGGATTGCCTGATCCGAATATCACTGAACGCGAGACGAGCGCCTATGGGTTCTCGGAAGTCATGCCACGGCAGTACGTGCTGGGACAATCCCGTCCGTCCCCGAGTATAATTGACCTCCCATGTGGGTATATGAGCACGTAGTCATCCCGTTACTACTTTAAAATACAGACCTGGATACAAAATACAAACCCGGGTCCGGTTTTCAGTATCCTACTAGATGCTCTTAGATTCTATTGCGCTTCTCAAAAGCACCCTTTACATTATTCTGCACATATAAATTCAAATGTTGCTGATTCGTGCACCCCATTTCGCCGTTTGAAGCAGCAGCTGAACCACGACTGCTAGTGCTCTGATCAGATGACTGCTGACTAAAGGACCGGGGCATACATGATATGTACTCGAGAACCCCTACAGACAGATCATTCTGGTGGGCGTGTATTATGATGATGATACAATTCATAACGCAACTGATGCGAGATGGACGAAGGATGTACATGAAGATACGAAACTCAACGCGTCACGGATCACTGGAGCATGAAGATGACATGCAGGTACCTGTACGAATCACACCCACCGCACTAGACTATCTACAATAATATTCTCACTCGAGCCGAGAAAGTCATATATAGTACCTAATACTCGCGGTACTATTGTTGACTGCATGCGCTGCACAGCTGCGGCGTACATAGATTTGTGCCACAAAGCCAGCGCGTTGGAGCCCGGTCCGTAGCTTAGCGACGGCGGACGCCATATGTATGTGGAGTAGCACGACTCCTTCCGTTCCAGCCTGTCAGTCAGTCGTGCATCGCGGCGCCGCATGTAACCGACACAGGAAACCACCAAACACGCGCAAACACTGCGCCAAGTAGGACGTTCGCTTCAACAAAACCAACACAAACAAAAAAGTCCGCCTTGAACCATCCAGGTAAGAGATCACATCAATACAAAAGCATTAATTTGCGGAAACTGCGATCGCGTCGGTCACTGCTATACACTGTACAGCCATCCGAATGCACGGACGACAGACTCTGAGGTTGCCAGTGGCATTCGCGCACAATCCGAGGCGCCTCTCAAAGTCTGGCTGAATTCACGTCTGCCCCCAGCGTGCCGCGGAGGGGGCGGGGGCGTCACTGCGATACAGACGGCTCGGGCTCGGCCGCCGCCCCCGCCGCGCCACCCTGCTGGCCGTCATTCTGCATCACGATCTCGATCTGTTTGCCCTCGAGCGTGTCTCCCGAGGCAGAGACGAGCTGCTGGACGGCCTCGAGTAGAGTCTGCATGGCCTCCTCAGACTGCAGGATGTCACCGCCGCCGCCGCTCGTCTGAAGGATGATGGTGCGCGAGCCGCTGGCCGTGCTCGTCGTCACCTCGATGTTCTTCGTGTCGTCTACGGCCTGCTCGGCGGCCACCACCGTCACTGGCTGCTGGCGCGGTGGCGGCGGCGGCGGGGTAGGAGCTGGGGGCGCCGCTGGCCGCACCACACGGATCGCCGGCGACACAGTCTTGACGAAGTGCGTGCCGGCTGCGGCCGAGGCCAGCGTACGTGTGCCGGTGACGGGCACGACTCGTGTGGCCGGCCGCACCACGCGTGTCGTCACCACTCGCGGGGCGAAGCGCGACGCGCCGCCGTCGCCGCCGCTCGGCCGGTTGATGAGAACCTGGCGAACGATCGGCTGCCGGCCGCCGTAGCCGCCGCCGCCGCGGCCGGCCGGGACACGTGCCGACACGATCTTCTGGCCGGCACCGAGCTTCACTGCCTGTAGAATCTGTTTCCCAGCCACCATCCTGGGCCGCGTCAGCAGCACCGTCTTGGGCCCGCCGCTGCCCAATGACGTCACCGGCTTGCCGATGGTGACCACGCGCGGCTGCGAGTGCGTCAGCGTGCGGGTCGAGATGAGCGGGTCGGCGAAGCGGCGCACGGGCACGCCGGCGCCGGAGAGCACCACGACGGGCGCGCTGGTCGGCGTGTCGAATGGCCGCTGCTCGTCGAGCGGCGCGGCCACACTGTGCAGCGAGGTGTTCTCGTTGGTGAGCGCCAGGTCGGTCATGCCGAGGATGGCGGCCGCGTCCTCCTCCAGCGGCAGGAAGTTGATATGGTCCTGTTGCTCGTCTTTGTCAGCGGTGCGCGTCTCTGCGGCAGGCCCCGCGGCACTGATGACCACGTCCTGGCCCTCCACCACATCGGGCACGGCCGAGTCGGGCAGCATGGTGGCCGACATCCCGTCGCCGCCTGCCATATGCTCCCCGGCGCCGCCCGCCACCAGATGCATCGAGTCGTGCGGGATCTCCTCCGTCTCGATGCTCTCGAGGCCGCCGCCGAGCTGCAGCTCTTCGCCCATGCCGTGCTCCAGGCCGCCGGCGCCGTGCGAGTCGTCGTCGTCCTCATCTAGGTAAGCCTGCAACGGTGTGGGCCCGTAGCGGCCGCGCGGGGGCGCCACCGGCTCCGGTTCCGGCTCCACGTCCTCCGGGAACACCGGCAGCGGCTCACCCGTGGGGTGAATGAACTTGAGGTGGTTCAAGTAGTACTCGAACTTGCCGAAGCGGAAGTCGCACACCTTGCACGCGAACAGCGACGGCCGCTTGTGCTGCTCCATGTGCGCCTTCAGCGTCTTGCGGTCGCTGAACTCTTTACCATCCCTGACGCACTTGAACGGCTTCTCCTGCTGGTGCAGGATCTTGACGTGTCGGAACACGTCGGAGCGCCGCGTGAAGGCCGCCGAGCAGATCTCGCACTTGAACGGCCGCATGCCCGTGTGCGTCAGCATGTGCTGCTTCAGATTGGTCACCTTGAACTGGCGGTGACACACCTTGCAGGGCCGGCGCGGCACCATCTCGACCGGCAGAGGCACCTCCATCGGGTCCAGCTCCATGGTGATGAGGTCGTCCTCGTCGATCTCGCTGGAGACCAGCACCTCGTCGCCCACCTGGCCCTGCTCCTCGACCAGCTCCTCCTGGTAGTACGGCCCGGCGGACATCACCTCGTGCTCGGTCGCCAGCGTCGGGCCGGCCGTGTCGCCCGAGCGCGACCGCAGACGCTGCCGCTTCCTGGGCGGCGAGGCGGGCGGCGGAGCACAGTGCATGCCGTGGTCCAGCTCGATGGCGTCCGTCAGCGTCTCCAGCGGGTCCATCTCCAGCGGCGGCTCCTCCTCCTCAGGCGAGGCCGCCAGCTCGGCGGCGGCGGCGGCGCGCGCCTCCTCCGCCGCCTGCCGCTCCAGCTTCTCCGCGATGGTCGTCGGAAAGCGCTCTTGCTTTATCAGCGGAGAGCGCGCCGGCAGCTTGTCCGCCTGCTGCCTCACCGGCGACCGGTCTGCTCCCGGCGCCGCACCCTCCTTCTCTGGCGAACCGGGCGTCCTGTCGGCCCGCCCCGAACTGGTGCTGATGGTGCGCCGCCTCACCAGCGGCTGCAGCGGGGCGTCACGGAAGCGCGCCGGCAGCTGCCGCTTGCGACCGGAGCGGCCGAAGTCGGCGGTGGCCAGCACGTCGATGAGCATGTCGTCACCGCTCTCGTCGGCCTCGGTGCTGGACTCGGCGGAGCTGCCGGCCACCAGGTGGCGCTGCTGCGAGACGGCGCTCTGCTGCAGCTGCACTAGACCCTGCTCCTCGTCATAATCGTCCTCCTCTTCCTTGATAGCGAAGTCCACCTCCACCTCCTCTTCCTCCTCCTCCCCGGACGGGTCGTCTCCGTCGTCATCGGACTGGGAAGCGACCGGCTGACCCCGGCCGCGGCCCCGACCTCGCGCCCTGCCCGGCGGCCGGCCGCGGCTCCTGCCGGTCGGAGAGCGTAGCAGGCCGGTGACAGCGCGGCGCTCCGGGCTGCCACGCACCACTCCGACCGGCTGGCGCAGCTGGCCACCGCGACTCGACGAGGCGCTCAGTCCGCCGCGACCGGCACGCGACGGCGAGGCCACCGGCGAGCCGCGACCCCGGCCACGCACCGCTCCCCGGCCGCGGCCGGACGCGCCGGCAGAACGCGTCGTGTTCCTCCTGTCGTCTCTGCGTGTCTTCATCGTGGCCGAGAGTCGCCACCGCTGGGTAGCCACCGATCGATACAGGAATCTCCTGCAAAGAATGGCAGATCGTTACGAGAGAATCCTGCAAAGAATGGCTGCAGTTTTATAGCCAGATCAGGCAAAAGACACCACGGGAAAGAGAGCAATATAGAAGACAGTAGAGTGCACAGACCCTAAGGAGAAATGTAGTTTCCCCTAAGGGGAAAACTACATAATTGTTGTAAAGCTAATTGGGAACAATTTCCAATACATGTATGCATCATAGGAGGCAAGTACTTTTCTTGGTGATTTGAGTAGGGTAATATGCATGATACAATATTTACTTTTTCTCTTTATTTGACTGTAATGAACTTAACTCTCGCCGTGCCGCGAGGGGTGGCGTTTATACCCCCCCCCCCGTTTTTCGGGGATAGCGGGAAAAACGGCGAAGTTGACGCGGTCTGTTTTAGCACAACTGTTCGGCGCATCCAATTACCCACATTGTGTGAGAATTAATTGGCGTAATGTAAATCATAGATCATGTCAACAGGCCAGGTCACGTGACCCCACCCCCAAAAACGTTTCCGGTCGTATCATAGTCACAGTTTTGGGCACGTTTTGGGCACATCAGTTTCAGTGTCCAAAAATGTCATTTTTGTTTGGTGTCGAGTGGAAAATTCGAGCAAAAAACATGGGAAAGGAAAATTATGTAGAAAATAGTACGATAATGATTTTCGTTTGGAACATGAAACGCAGTAGTTTTTATTGAAATTATTTATTTTTAGTCCATATTTATGTCAGAATCAATATCACAACTCATAATTTGGGAGTGGAAAATACATCCCTCAAATGGAGAGAGTGGAAAATTAGTCACATTTGGGTGTCATTCCCTACGCTATATACTTACAGGATTTCATATTTTTATATCAGCGACCTAAGGTATTGTATTGGGGCACTCTGCACTCAGGAGACTCCCCAAAGGGCTCTTATGCTCCCGAGTCAATCTACAAGCAAGCATATAATCAACACCCATCACCCTTCACCCACCCCATCACCCTATCAGGTCACCTCCTGCTATTTTGCTACAGCGGACAGGATTACTATTGTCTCGCTTGAACACGGTCTTACTAATCCTCCTAACTTCCGTGACCGTATTCACTATCGAATTCTACCCTCACCCGAGGGTAAATACCTCGAGGTAGGGGTTAACCCGTATTCACACTACCCCTAAGTTCTAACTCGATGCAACTTTTTACTCTTACCTCGGGGTAGGGGTAAATGATAATAACAAACGAATTCTATCCTAAACTTGAGGATAGAATTGATCAACAACTTGATCTGGATAGAATTGCATTCCTACTCCAGGGGCTGCGTAAATGTGCAATGAAATAATTACCCACACCAGCAATATGTCAATATTGACGTATGAGGCAGTAGTAAGCGCAACAAACGGTTTCTTTCGTTCAATTATCACACTATGGAACTCATATTGTCTGTCCACACTTGTTTTCTAGCAATAATTTAGATATATTGTCGTTACAATTTGCTCGAAAACTCGCACGGATAATGAGGCTTTATTCTTTTTAGAAACTTGATAAGAATATGATGTGAATATTCATAGTTTGCTGCGTTATGGATGCAATTTGTCAGTTTCTTTACGTTGAGACTCTTAAAACATTATTCACTGACTTTATGTATGCAAAGTTCATTCAACTATCAGACAGCTAACATTGTGGCTAAAATCTAAATATAATTTGTCGTATTTAGTGCAGGGTCGTTCATCAATATCAGAGTAATTATATAAATATAAGTACGGCTCGATTTCTTTATGTACAGGATGACACAACCAAGACGATTCCGGGAACTTTCCAATCCAATAGATACTATGGGCGACCCGGAGCTGGTGGCCAGATTTGGGTTGAACAGGGCTGGACCAATCAGCTGCAAAAATGCAGCTGATAGGAGGCGAGGTGGAACACGAAACTGGTCGAAGCCGAGCGATTCCACCAGTGATTCAAGTGTTTTGTTCGCTCTACTATAGTAGAGCGAACAAAGCTCACTCTACTATAAGTTTCATTGCAATCAGTTGATAAACAAGTGAGTTATTTTTTGAAAAACCGAGGGGCGTGGCATTCATCCCCCACCCCTACACTGGCGAGTGTAAAACGATTTTATCCCAGCTTAGCCTCCCCTCACCCAACTTGTTTGGAGAAGCTACGCCCCTGGACGATGGCTATCAGAGTATGTCGATCGATATTCATTTATTTCATATATCTGAGATCATTTATTTCAATCACGTGCAAAATATCGTCTTAATGATGAACACTACCTCATCTGGTATACCGCATTCTGTATTACCCACGGTGCGGTCGGGAGTTTTCTCCTTAGTGAAAATTTTCTCGCAGCTAGGTGGCAATGAAGTCGCAGATACGCACATATCAATGCGCCGCGCGCCGAGTGGGCTATCCGTTCTATAATCCGTGGTGAAGCTTTAGACCGGCCACACAGTCTGTTTGTTGATTGGGGTTTTAGGGCGCAACAACTGCTTGGTTATTTTGCGCCCATTTAAACAGTCTGATTTCACGCTGTGTAGAACTTGTCTGTCATCCGCATAGCTAGTGAGCCCGCCGGTTGATATGTGAAATGCCAGATCGTTAGTAAAGACTCAAGAGGCTGAATAGTATTGGACCCAGCGAAAGCCCTGCACCACGCCGAACGGTACAGGTTCAGTGGTCGTGCCGCCTTGTACTGTCTGAGTCCGCTCTGTGAAGCACCCCTCGAGCTAGTGGAATGAGATGCCATACCACCTTAACTTCGACAGTAGGGCCCCTCAATCAACGCAGTCGAACGCCTGTGATAAATATAATGACGTCAGTGATGTCACCCGGCCTTTGTCCGTGTTGTTTGCGATGTAGCCGACTATATCTAGCGCGGCGTCCTCGGTCGAGTGAGCCGGGCGGTAGACATACTGTGTACTGTGTAGGAGTAACAATCGAGTTGCATGTCACGCATGCTAAATTATCGAGGCTCACTACTTTGCCTGCCAACTTAGAGATGACGTTCAGCACGCTGCCAGGTCGGAAGTTGGCTGACGACGACGGATCTCCATATTTGTGAATGGGAACCACTGTGGCATGTTTATATGTTACCGGAACCACACCGGTGACAAGCGAGAGGTTAATGCCATGTAACATGATCGGACTAACCACCTCGAAAAGACTCCCGCTGACCGATATGCCATCACTACCGGCCGCCCTGGAGCTGCTCAATTTCCGGAGGGCTACACCGAGCTCCGGCAGCGTCACCGGGTGCACGCGGAATGCAGAGCTACAAACGATCGGCGGGCGCGGGTGCACCGGCTCACACGGCAGAGCGCCGAGCTCGTCAGCTACTCGCTCGTCGGCCTACGCCTGCGAAAAACGCGTTGCCCTCGTCGGCTTCCAGTGAGCCGTCTGAGCGCGGTCCCGGCGGTCCTGAGCTGAGCGCCTACTTCCGCAGGTTGGTCCACATTTTCTTAGTGTTTGGAGCTCCTGAAGGTACGGCGAAGAAGTCCCTTCGCGCTCGGGCGAGCCGCCTCTTGAACTCGTCGCAAAACTGCCTGTGCTGCTGCTCCAACTCTTCGTTCCAGCGCAGATCTCGCGCGCGCCTGTCGGCGTCCCACTGAGATCACAGCTCTCGGAGTTCGGCGTCGGACGTTAGCCATGGGCAACAGGGCAAACTCATGACCTCCCCATTCCAAGTCAATGAGGAAATAGTACAATGCTTTCTATTCCAATTATACACATGAATCAGTATAATTCCTGTTTGATCATGTTATCATAGGTAATTATTGATGATTTAGGTGCAATTTCTGTTCAGTGACCCCTACAGAGTTAGCCCAGTTCTCCAACACTTCTTTGAGAACAACTCTCGACAGAATGAAGATATAGAAGTGAAACTGACACCAATATGTTTGTCTCGTCGAGACACGTCTTCCAATATGCAACATGACCTACTTGGGTCACTACTTGACCTTGACCTGAAATCAAATTGCTCATGGCCCAAGCCATGACCACCCTCAATGATATTTGTCCATTTTTTTATCCAAAATTAATTTATTTTGCTTACAATGCTTAGATGAAAAATGTAAAATATCATGGTTGACCAAGATGTGATCTCAAATCTGCAAAAATCCTGCATAGGGGGTTTGGTTTCTATCAAGACAAGACTGAAGTTTCACAGGCCACCTCACTTAACATGATGTTCCCATGTCCCGCGTCTACCACTGGTAAATACCCAGGGTCAGAGAGCAGCTGTTCCAGGCACCCAGCAATTTGTGAGAGGTACTGAACAATGAAGACCACGATTTCAACAGCATGACAATAACAGACATAGCAAAACTAATTTCTTGACCAAATCATCAAACACTGCTCATGAGGAGAGCGCTGGACTTCTGACCTTTCCCGGTAGTGGCAGCCCGGGTTCGAGTCGCTTCGGCGCTAACCGCTATTGCCTCCTGCCTGGATCGCCTGCGGCCCGGTCGCACTGTTAAGGTCAAGGTGACGTCACGTGAGCGAGGCGGGACCGTGTCCAATGTATGTCGGGCACGTAACAATTTGTTGTCTCTAAATTCTGCCAGCCAACAGAAGTGCGCGATCGGGTGGTAGGTCAGCGACCAGCGCAACAAGACTCTGCTTAGCGCGGGTCCTGACCTCAGAAAGCCATCCATACAAAACATTCGGACTAAATTTATGCAAAAAATATTGTTACAATGCCAGAGAAGAAAGACTAACAAAGAAGTACCTAAAATCAAATTTGGTATAAACAAAATAGTAATTTAATACAAAAAGTGTATGAAAAAACAGTGAACTATTCTGGCATACAATGTGTCGTGTATGTATAGTTTTAACTCTGAATGAAATAGAAACACAGCTTGTCTATATAAACAATATGGAAAATCACATAATTTTGAGTGAGAGGGGAGGGGCAGCCAAGTGTTTCTTTTCTGGGAGGTGGTGTGGCAAAGGGTTTACCACCACACTCCCACAGGACTGTTAAAATCCTGCTAATATGGGGGAGCAATAATGAGGGGCGGTTGCCCCCTGGTTGTGACACTCGCTGATTTTCTAACATTCATTCATGTTTATTAATAGGTACCCAAAGTAATGTCATGGATGATAAATACCTGGATTGGCCACTCTCTGTCGGCGCCTTTGATGTAGGAGACCATGGCGGCCACCTAGCGGTCAAAGCGCGAAGCTTCGGCAACAGGAAGCTCCCCCCAACCACAATCAAGCTGATACACGTCCCCTCGTTATCTACTGATCCAATAACCACAAGCGAGACGCGCAACGTGGCATAGGAAATCTCTCCATGAGACGCCATCCGAAGCGATACCACGACAGTATTCGGAATAAGGCCACATGTCAGGTGACAGCCAGGCAAAGGTAAAAAAACAAAAGGTATTTTAGTTGAGACTTGGCATACTTTCCATCCAAAGCCTAGATTGAAAGCTCTTTTTCACACAAATTGCTCGCAAAAGGTTTAAAGGTATGATTAACAAATAACCTCTCAAGGTATGGTCATGAACAGTGGGCGGTAGGCTCACGGGTCCGTGATGGGTCCTTAGGACCCCCGTGTGCGTCTGAGGGCCCCTCGAGGCTGCCAAAGCACCATAAAGGTGACTGAGGGCCCCCTGGAGCGGCAAGGGCCATATCAAGCTGACTGAGGGCCCCCTCGAGCTAGCGAGGAGCCCCTCAACCCGGCCGAAGGCCCCCTTCAATGTGGTCTGAGGGCCCCCTCAAGCTTAAGCGAAAGGGCCCCTCAAGCCCGGGCGAGGGCCCTCAACGGCGAGGGGCCCCTGTAAGTGACTGAGGGACCCCCTTAAAGCTAGCAAAGTGATTGGTCGGCCCTTCCTCAAGGTGGCTTTGAGGGGCCACCTTGAGCTGGCTGAGGGGCCCCTCAAGCCACCGAGGGCCCCCTCAACGTGCCGCAAGGGCCCCTCAAACGTGGCCGCAAGGGCCCCCTCAAACTAACCGAAGGGCCCACCAGTGCTTGGCCAAGGCCCTTAAGGGACCGACGGGCCCCTTCAAGCTTTCGAGGGCCCCAACCTGGGCCGAGGGCCCGAGCGGCGGACCCCTTCAAAGTGCTGAGCCCTCCTCGATCAAAACTGACTAAGAGGCCCCTCCAAGCTGGCTCTAGCGCGAGGGCCCACCAAGCCCTGAGGTCCTCAAGCTGGCCAAGTGCCCCTCAAGCTGCCCCAAGGACTCTCTCAAGCAGGCAGAGGTCCCTCAAGGTAGCTGAGGGCCACTTGACCTGGCCAATGGCACCCTCAAGGTGGCTCAGGCCCCCTAGAGCATGGCTTAGGGCCCCTCGAGCTAGCCGAGGGTCACCTCGAGTGCTAAGGTCCCCTCAAGCTTGTGTGGCCCCTTCGAGGCCTGCCCCTCGAGCGGACCGACCGCCTCCTCAAATGGCTGAGGGTCCCTCGATCTGGCCGGAGGGCCCTGTCGGCTTGGCCAAGGGATCTCAAGCTGGAAGAGGGCCCTCTCAGGCCGACGGAGGATCCCTCAAGGTCGACATAGAACCCCTAGGCCGACAGAGGGCCCCTGCGGCCGACAGAGACCTTCAAGCTGTCTCGATTTCCCTCTCTAGCTGTTCCAGAGGGTCCTTCTAGCTGTTCCTGAGAGCGTCCTTAGATTGATAGAGGTCAATTCAGCTCGACAAAGTGCCATTGAGGCCGACAAAAAGGCCTCTTCAGGCCGACAGAGTATTCATCAGTCCGACCGGTGCCCCCTCAGACGACGGCGCGGTCCTTAAGGCTGATAGAGGGCCCTTCACGCCAACAGAGGGTCCTCTTAGGCCAGCAGTGGACACCGGTCGGCATTGGATGGCGTCCGGGGGAGCACGCCCCCCCCCCCTGGGTCAATTTATTTTGGCCAGGCCCTTGATCAACATTTGGGAACGTTCGCCGGGGCCTCCTTTTATTTTGGGAGCATGCTTTTGCTTTGTTGGGCCCTCTTTTTTGGGGAGAATGGGGGGGGCGTCGGGTTAAAACAATAACCGTTTTTACGCAGGACTTTAATTACCGGGTGATTTGGGCGTTTGTGGCGATTGGGGCGTTTGTGGCGATTGGGGCGTTTGGTTTGAATGAGGGAGGGTTTGGGCCAGTGTTAGAGCTATGAATACGTGACACGGTGCTAGGTCCAAAATGTCCTTAATTCCAAAATTTAAAAATTCAACCCCGAACTTCACATATAAACCAAACGCCCCAATCGCCACAAAACACCCTAATTTCCCGGTAAAAAAGTACTTCGTGAAAACGGC
>VOPJ01007973.1:12097-31931 GCA_014673585.1 Semibalanus balanoides
GAAAGCCATCCATACAAAACATTCGGACTAAATTTATGCAAAAAATATTGTTACAATGCCAGGGAAGAAAGACTAACAAAGAAGTACCTAAAATCAAATTTGGTATAAACAAAATAGTAATTTAATACAAAAAGTGTATGAAAAAACAGTGAACTATTCTGGCATACAATGTGTCGTGTATGTATAGTTTTAACTCTGAATGAAATAGAAACACAGCTTGTCTATATAAACAATATGGAAAATCACATAATTTTGAGTGAGAGGGGAGGGGCAGCCAAGTGTTTCTTTTCTGGGAGGTGGTGTGGCAAAGGGTTTACCACCACACTCCCACAGGACTGTTAAAATCCTGCTAATATGGGGGAGCAATAATGAGGGGCGGTTGCCCCCTGGTTGTGACACTCGCTGATTTTCTAACATTCATTCATGTTTATTAATAGGTACCCAAAGTAATGTCATGGATGATAAATACCTGGATTGGCCACTCTCTGTCGGCGCCTTTGATGTAGGAGACCATGGCGGCCACCTAGCGGTCAAAGCGCGAAGCTTCGGCATACAGGAGAGCTCCCGCCAACCACATCAAGCTGAACACGTCCCTCTCGTTATCTACCGATCCAATAACCGCAGCGAGACGCGCAAGGTGGCAATAGAAATCTCTCTATGAGACGCATCCGAAGCATACACGACATATTCGAATAAGGTCACATGTCAGGTGACAGCCAGGGCAAGGGTAAAAACAAGGTATTTTAGTTGATGACTCATACTTTCCATCCAAAGCCTTAGATTGAAACTCTTTTCACACAAATTGCTCTCAAAGGTTAAAGGTATGATTAACAAATAACCTCTAAGGTATGGTATGAACAGTGGCGTAGCCACGGGGGCCCTATGGGTCCTATGACCCCCGTGGCTGTCTGAGGGCCCCCTCGAGCTGGCCAAAGGCACCATAAAGGTGACTGAGGGCCCCCTTGAGCTGGCCAAGGGCCATATCAAGCTGACTGAGGGCCCCTCGAGCTAGCCAAGGGCCCCTCAACCCGGCCGAGGCCCCCTCAATGTGGCTGAGGGACCCCCTCAAGCTAGGCGAGGGCCCCTCATGCCGGGCGAGGGCCCCTCAAGCCGGGCGAGGGCCCCTTAAGGTGGACTGAGGGCCCCCTAGAGCTAGCAAAGGAGGTTGATCGGGGCCCTCTCAAGGTGGCTGAGGGCCACCTTCAGCTGGCTGAGGGCCCCTCAAGCCAGCCGAGGCCCCCTCAACGTGGCCGCAAGGGCCCCCTCAACGTGGCCGCAAGGGCCCCCTCAAACTAACCGAAGGCCCACTCAAGCTGGCCAAGGCCCCTTAAGTTGACCGAGGGCCCCCTCAAGCTGTTCGAGGGGCCCCAACCTGGCCGAGGGCCCCTGGAGCTGGCCGAGGACCCCTTCAAAGTGGCTGAGGGCCTCCTAAGATCAAACTGACTGGAGGCCCCTCAAGCTGGTCTAAGCTGTCCGAAGGGCCCACAAGCTTTCCTGAGGGCTCCCAAGCTGGCCAGAGGGCCCTCAAAGCTGCCACCAAGGACTCTCTCAAGGCAGGCAGAGGTCCCTAAGGTAGCTGAGGGCCACTTGACCTGGCATGGCAACCCTCAAGGTGGCTCAGGGCCCCTGAGGCGGCTAGGGCCTCGAGATAAGCGAGGTCCCTCGAGTGGCAGGGTCCCTCAAGCTTGTTGAGGGCCCTCAAGTTGGCGTGGTCCCCTTCGAGCGGGGCCGACGGAACTCTCAAAGTGGCTGAATGGGTCTGAGCTGCCGTAGGGCCCTCGGCTGGCCAAGGGACCCTCAAGCTGGAAGAGGGCCCTTCTCAGGCCGACGGAGGATGCCCTCAAGGTCGACATAGACCCTTAGGCCGAAGAGGGCCCTGCGGCCGACAGAGAGAAGACTTCAAGCTGTCTCGATTTTCCTCTCTAGCTGTTCCAGAGGGTCCTTCTATGGCTGTTCATGAAGCGTCCTTAGATTGATAGAGTCACTTCAGCTCGACAAAGTGCATTGAGGCGACAAAAAGGCCAATCTTCAAGGCGAAGAGTATTCATCAGTCGACCGGTGCCCCCTCGACCGACGGCGGGTCTTAAGGCTGAATAGAGGGCCCTTCCCGCCAAAGAGGGTCCTCTTAAGGCCCGCAGTGGAACCGTCCCGGCATTGGATGGGTCGCGGGGACCGCCCGCCCACCCCCCGGGTCAATTTATTTTGGCCAGGCCTTGATCAACATTGTGGGAACGTTCGCCCGGGCCCCTTTTATTTTGGGAGCATGCTTTTGCTTTGTTGGGCTCTTTTTTGGGGAGAATTGGGGGGGGGGGGGCGTCGGGTTTAAAACATAACCGTTTTAACGAAGGACTTTATTTACCGGGTGATTTGGCGTTTTGTGGCGATTGGGCGTTGGTTTTGAATGAGGGAGGGTTTGGGCAGTTGTTAGAGCTAGAAAATAAGTGACACGGTGCTAGGTTCCAAAATGTCCTTATTCCAAAAAATGTAAAAATTCAACCCCGAACAATCACTATCACCAAACGCCCAATCGCCACACACCTAATTTCCCGGTAAAAAAAGTACTTCGTGAAACGGCGTGATGTATGTTTGCCCTTGGTAGCTCTTTTCACCAAAGGCGATCCAAGCCACATCCCAGTTCTCGGGGATGCCAAACGTTTTGAGCGGAGCCCTTATCGCTACCCAATTTCCGATTTCTCCCGGATTTGCGTGTTAGCTCTCAGTTCAGCAAGTTGGGCCCCATCTGGAAGAGCTTCCGGGTTGCCGATGTCGCGTCGCGTTCGCGTCGTTTTTTTTCTTCTTCTCGTTCAACTCAGCAGACTAAGCTTTAACATGTGGCCGGTGTATCGCCGTCTTACAAGTTAGATTATTGTAAATGAAGGTGAGGTGGGCCCCGGTGCAGGCAAATTACGCAAGAAAAGCTCTGCAATAAATTTAATGGTGATTCATTTTCCCATTTCTTCAAATTGTATATAAGCAATTGGGGAAAACTTGTGTCACGACGTGGACCGCGAAGCATCACGAAATTGTCCACTTTTGGCGTAAATGCTGGATTTTGAACTGTTGCAAAGGCAATTTTACGACATAATTTGTGTTAACAAACTGGAAATGTTGTGTCATGCGCGCGAAGCGGCGCGAGATTCCTTTTTTGCTGTGGATTAGCTTGAATTTTTGATTGCTGCAAAAGGCATTTTGAACCGATAAATTGTTTAATTTATCAACTCCGTTTGGGGGAGGGACAAAACATAGTTTGTGGCCCCCTTAAACGACTAGGTTTTTTCGGGAGGAGGGCAGGCCCGTTGGCCCTCCTGGATTTCCAGCCTTTGTCAGTTCCTACACGATAGTCATTAATGGTAAACGAGTCCCGTGGCGTAATTTTATGAAATTCCGCAAGGGGGGTCCAACCCTCAAGGGGCGCCAAAACTCACCCATGAGGGCGCCGTCAGCGAAAGGATGCTGTTGAGGCCGGGGGGATGGGGGTGGCTCCGATAAATTTCAAGATTTCCGAGGGCGCCCTTCGGCTTACCACATACCTCCAACGGCGGCTCTCGATGCACTCTAAGGCCGCCATCCCACATAACTCTAAAGGTAAACCTCCGATAAAACTAAAAGAACGCGCCCTCCATTTTGAAACAAAATAAGTAAAACAATATTCTGATCAAACATTTCGAAATTTCGAGATAGCCATGTAAAAGACAATTTAATATTTCGCGATGCCTTTTAAGCCTAAATACTTTGCTAAACAAACAACTCTCCTGACGATTACCATGTATGGTGCTTGGGTCCAAACGGCCGGAGTATGCCTAAACGGTCCTGGACTGCTCCTAATGGCAAACGGTTTTGAAAAGAAGCACACCATCTCGATGTGCAATGCAATATTAAGGACAAAATTACCGCCAGTTTTGACTGTTCTAGGTTGAATATTTAAATAAACTGTACGCGAAAAACGTCCGTTGTTAGCTCCCCCCCCCCCCCGACGCTTAATCAGGGTTAAGGATAATTAATGTTTTACATATAAAGCTGCAATGGAAAATTTTGGTCATAAATTGTGTGGGTCCCAAGCACAAACGGTGGGCCCCCAATCTGGTGCGGACCCCCCGGAGCTAAGTCCTAGCTACGCTACTGGGTATGAACAAAAAGGTATTCAGTATTGTTGGATCCCAGAGTTGAAATGGCATTACACATTTCCATATTATTAAAGAACCAATGAATGTACAGCAACTGCTGCCCACCATAATGATCCTTACCTTCCAAGGATTATATATACCAATATTTATATGCGTTAAAAATAACAACTGTACTTTCAGAGAAAAAAAGCATCTGAAGCACTTCTGTGTTTCAACGCCTTTAAAAAATAAACAAACAGTCTCTTGTATGTCGTTTGGTCGGTCACATTTGTCGCTGAGTGGCCAATCCAGGTATTTCTCATCCATGGTAATGCCCACCTCCTTCCCACTTACAATCAGTTGCTATAATGACTGTTGTAATAAGACCAGTTATTATTCTGAGATAAATGTACAAAATCCAACGATTTAAATGATAGACAAAAAATATTTTCAGTTTTTGAACTATTTTACTTGGAAGGTAAAAATCCATTCTTTGTAATAGATATCTAATGCTTGTGAGAAAATGACGTTATATTTATAATACTACAATGTTTGTATATGATCAGGTATAAACACTACTAGTGCAAATTTTCAAGACAAATAATATATTAGAGAATGACATAGAATTGCAAAAATTATTTGGACTAATATAAAAAGTCCAAGATAAATAATTTGTAACTACAATCTAAAGGCTGATGAATATATTCTATGTGATAATTAATGAACAAGTTTTACATATAATTATGTGATGGGAAGATTGCAAAATTAAATTTATGTCCAATTATGACCTCAATAGAGACCTATAAATAAACTACTTAAAGTTGAATGTTTCATCCTTATACAGTCATGGCAAAAAACATGGCTTATAGTGTCAACAAGATATTTTTAGGTTTGGCATTGTGCACAAATTCTTGCCCTATTTGGGTCAGTATTTGTAAAGATCTAAATTATAATTGTAGCTCCTCGGTTCCCTCCAAATGTTGTTAAACTGTAGGGGGATAGTCAGGCAAATCATTCATTATATCTAGTGTAAATGTAAGTTTGTACTCATAATAAAATTCTTTTACTGCTGCCCTCATAAAATAACATAAAAAAACTGGGACCAAATTTTTTCCAAGCTGCCCCAATTTATCTAATGTTGTTGGTGACAACCAACTGCTTCTGACAGTATCTTGTTGAAACTCTGCTACATTTTGCAGGATGGCTCTTTATATGGGTTTTGAACTGAAGTATTATGCCATTTATTTTTCATTTGAACAGTTATTGACAAAAGTAATTAATTTCTACTAAGGACAATTTTATCCAAAAACTATCTGTTTTTTATATAAATTTAGTTTTTTAAATTTTGCAAAATTAGGTTTAAGTAAGTGCACTACCGCTCATTTGTTGACAGTGACACTTCAAGATTGTGGTCCTGGGAGCCCAGCCAACACTTTAATTTACTAACCATGGCCTGATTCTAAGATTATTAAAACTGTGAGGCGAGAGTTATACAATGCCACCATAGTAATTTAATATGACAGAAATGTCTAGATATGAAGTACCTTGTCATTATCACTATTGTATTCAGCAGCATTTACTCCATATTGTCAACTACATCCAGTATATATTTGACCACTTTCAAAAAGGTGAAATATTCCCTTAAACCATAAAAGGCTTAAAGGGAATGTTTCACATTAACATTATATTTGAGTTGAGATGGCCATTTTGCTGGATTTGCATTTTGAATAAGTTAAGTGTGTTAGGAAGAATAAAACACCCACAGAGGTCCAATCTCATAAAGTTAAAAATTTGAGTTTTTGGTTTGACATCTGCACAATAATAAAGCCCGTAGTGTTTAGTATCGCCTTCCTAACTGTCCATCTATAAAAAGCCGATTGTCGTCATTCCTCACTTTGATCCAAATGATGTAATAAAGTAGACAATTGTTTTTACATTTTTGACTATACATTAGTCATACACTAGTCATACATATTTGCTAGCGTGAAGGGCTTATTCTATTAATTCCTCAAAAATCCTTCATATGACAGTTTTCAGCCCAAATTACTAATAACTAAGTTTTTCAAATGAAATTGTGAAGCACATGTTTTTGTTTGAGAATAACAAATTTCAGAATCGTGTTCGGCAGCAATTACTTCATATTTTGCACCACAAGCGGCATACATTGGACAACTTTCAGATAAGTGAAACATTCCCTTTAAACTGGGTAAGCCAAGAACCATAATTGTCATTCACAATCAATCCTTCAGCATCCAAATTCCTGTATTATGGTCAACACACTCGAATCTGAAACACAAGCGTTTTTAGATGTTTCAAAACTTTACTAGCAAACACGATCTCAATTCAGAGCCAAACTACACACTGGTACAATCTAGCACCCACAGCACACTAAGGACGAACACTAATGCATCAAAGCCTGAGGACAGCACAACTTGACACAACACCTGTGTTGCCTTTCAGAATATCACTTCATTTTAACATAAAGCCCTTCACTATAATAATCAAAATCTTTCAGCAAAACCCTATCTTAAGATTATGTTGTTGCATGAATGGTAGGCATAAAAGATGTTGAATTATGTTCAATCAGGCAACTTTATTACAAGTGATTGTAAGAAAAAGGGGAAGGGTGAAGGGGCATGAAAGTGACTTATCAGTCCTGAAGAGGCAAAAATTGTGAAATGAATGTATTTCAAATTACTGATAGGTACCATTGTTACACCAAACTTCAACTCATAGGGCTTTGCTTCAAATGTTGCGAAATTGAGATAGAAATAATCAAAACCTAATCCACGCGTCTGTTTTTTTTTGTTGATTTTAACAATTATCCTGCCAAATGTATAGTCTTTTATACGCTTTAAAATGATATTCTTCAACACTCAAATAATTAAGTTGAAGACATCAATAATATTATTATAGGCGCTCTACTACAATAAATAATAATATAAATAATAATTAGTAATAATAAGAAAGTACCATATAAGATCAAATTATACTTTAAACAGTTACACTTATACCAAACTATTAAAAATGATGTAGCAGCTGTTCTACTTTTCCAAATAATAATTATATTATTTTAACTGTAAATATAATACTATAAGTATTGGTGAAACTTAAGAAATATAATAAATTTATTATTGATGCAAATCATAGCAAAATATTACACTTAATAGCATATTAAATTATGTAAATTTTAATATTTCCAACAATTTAAAGCCCTAACATAACTCATATATTCTGCTTAGGTTCAATAATGGCGACATCTTGTCTGCTTTCTTAAGTATTTGTTTTTATTATTTATGATTTTTATCGTAAATTATAGACTTACTATAATTTTTTAACATTTTATTATATATCTATTGATAAAGAATTAATTTTATATTATTTTATTTAAATATATTTTGAAATTAATAGTGTCATTTTTATACATAGCATTAAATTAATTGTTTTTTTCTATAATGATAAAATATTTAAAAATTATATATTTTTTTTATTAGTTAGNATGATATTGGCCAGAAGCGTAGGAACGTGACAAAAAGTGAGGGTGCCAGCGAAACTTCAATCTCGTCTTGAGGGGAACTCCATCCCATTGCACGGGATTTCTATGCAGTTTTGAGCTCCTTTTGTCTTCGCAGATCTGTTGCGTTTTTTAATTTGTGTAATTAAGTAAAATTGTTGATTTTAGCACACAAAAATGGACAAAAAGTGAGGGGGCCATGGCCCCGCGGCCCCCCGCGTTCTTACGCTTATGATATTGGCATGATTGACTTCACATGTAAAACATGCTTTTGCTTAAATTTCAACATTCCTTTGTGCACACTAAACTCTCACCGATTTCAGCTGCGAAGCGTTGATGTTGCTATCTTCAGTGATGGAAATGCAGGACACTTCACGATGTGTGAGCACGTCTGGTTGCCGCTCGGCAGTGCCATGAAGGTGCCGACCGTCAGTGCCGACATTAAGCCATTCAGACCATTCAAACCATTCAAACCATTCAAACCATCACAATATGGCAATTGGACTAATACCTACCTATTGATCGCAACCTATTCAATTGCAGCTGCGAGGCTGCAGCATGAGTCCCAGTTCCAACAGCACGATTGATTTGTCGACATGGCCTTCGAAACTGCTACCTCAGTTTAGAACCCACGATATAGTGATCGATTTCTTTTAAACTCCATGGGCGGATCCAGGGGAACCAAGAAACCATGTCACAAGGGCGGATTCGTGTGGAATTGGGGTTTGGGTGGGTTTGTGGACTAAATCCGATAAAAAATAGTGGGATTCAGTTTTATTTCTGACTGATGCACATCAAAACGAAACATAGACACATCCCGAAACATCAAAACAAACAAACATTCGACCATTCGACCAAAAAGTTGTTCTGTCAGCGAGAAGTTGTTGACCGGGCCGGGAGGGGTTAAGCTCGCTTCAAGCCGTCAGCGAAAAAGTTGTTGACCGGGGGGTAGCAGGCTGTCAGCCGTCGCACAGTGGGCGTTCCGGCCGGTCTAGCCTCGTGAAACCCCAAATAGTAAATTACAGAGTTTGGTAACAAAATGTATACCAATTGACTGTAAAATGTCCATGGATCACGAATCTGACAATTATTTGATCGTTCTATGTATTATTATTTTCGTAGAGGAATGGAACGTCAAACACAAGAGACTCACGTCACCTTTAAAAACTGATTATTCTCAGGCGATTTAAACGTTCTGGAAAATGTAATGATAAGGCAATATGTATGCATTTTCCGCATCAAATGTACTTTTGTGTCATGTACTGATATATTGTCGTGCATATGGTAGTTAGATCAAGAAGATTGAGCAAATCAATAAGCCAAATAAATATTAAATAAATCGCTCTATCTCTGTTGATGCCTAAAATTATCGCAATGAAATTCGATAAAGCCGATATAAAAAGTATATCCAGGTAAAGTCTCAAAACAAGCACCAGAATGTGCTCTGGTATTTTATCTAACTGGTCAAACTCTAAAAATTGCCCCAACTTGCCCCCAATACTTTATGTCCGTGAAGTTAGCCAACAGCCAGCACAACGAAAATTTGCAACGTCAATATTTTTTGCCCAAAATACGCATGTAGGTCAAGTCGCATACGAGGATTGCGAATCAGACGTTATTTGCAATGTCAAGGCTAAAGGTCAAGGTCAAATGAGTAAATCCCTCAAAATTGACCTTATGTATTTACCTTTTTGTGGACCAACGGTGCGTTGCACATTTTTTTCAAGGACACCAATCGAAAGAGCACGTCCAAATGAAGATGGTGTGCCGTGTTTTCCCGAAATTTCTATTTAGGTCACCTAAGGTCACCCAATCGAACGTTTAACTACCGAAAACCCTTAAAATCGACCTTAATATGTACCTTTTTGTGGACAAACGGTGCGTTGCACGTTTTTTTTCCAGGGCACCAATCGAAAGAGCGCGTCAAAATGAAAGATGGGATCTTATCCTAGAAATTTAGATTAAGGTTCACCTTAAGGTCACCAGTCAACGTTTAACTACCGAAAAACCCTCAAAATCGACCTTTTTGCTACCTTTTTGTGGACAAACGGTGCGATTGCATAGGTTTTTTCAAGGGCAACCAATCGAAAGAGTGCGTCGAAAATGAAGATTGAGGTTTTTTCCGAAATTTCGATTAAGGTCACCTAAGGTCACTAATTGAACGTTTAACTACCGAAAACCCTCAAAAATCGACATTATTGTAACCTTTTTGTGGAACAAACGGTGCGTTGCAATAGATTTTTCAAAGTGGCAGCCAATCGATAAGAGCGCGTCTAAAATTAAAGATAGCGAATTATTCCCAAAATTTCGATTACGGGTCACCTAAGGTCACCAATTCGACGTTTAACTACAGAAATCCCTCAAAATCGACCTTATGTACCTTTTTGTGAACAAACGGTGCGTTGCATGTTTTTTTCAAGAACACCAATCGAAAGAGCGCGTCAAAATGAACATGGAATTTTCCCCAAAATTTCGATCAATGTCACCTAAGGTGACATTGATAAACGTTTAACTACCAAAAGCCCTCAAAATCGACATTATGTACCTTTTTGTGGACAAACGGTGCGTTGCACGTTTTTTAAGGGCACCAATTGAAAGAGCGAGTCAAAATGCAGATGGTGTTTTTCCCTAAATTTCGATTTAAGTCACTTAAGGTCACCAATGGACGTTTAACTACTGAAAACCCTCAAAATCGACCTTATGTACCATTTTGTGGACAAACGGTGCGTTGCAAGAATTTTTAAAGGGCAACAATCGAAAGCGCGCTTCAAAATAAGGATGGGATTTTTCCCGAAATTTATATTAAGGTCACCTAAGGGCACCAATCAACGTTTAACTACCGAAAACCCTTAAAATCGTCCTAATGTACCTTTTTGTGGACAAACGGTGCGTTGCACGGTCTTTTTTTAAGGGCACCAATCGAAAGAGCGCGTCAAAATAAAAATGGAATTTTCCCAAAATTTCTATCAATGTCACCTAAGGTCACCAATCAACGTTTCACTACCGAAAACCAACCAAATTGACCTTATGTACCCTTTTGTGGACAAACGGTGCGTTGCATGTTTTTTTCAAGGGCACCAATCGAAAGAACGCGTCAAAATGAAGATGTTTTTTCCCGAAATTTCGATCTAGGTCACCCAAGGTCACCAATCAACGCAAAATTTGGGGAAAATCCTATCTTCATTTTGACGCGCTCTTTCGATTGGTGCCCTTGAAAGAACCGTGCAACGCACAGTTTAAAAGGTACATTAGCTCGATTTTGAGGGTTTTCGGTAGTTAAACGTCGATTGGTGACCTTAGGTGACCTTAATATAAATTTTGGGAAAAACCCCAACTTCATTTTGACGCGCTTTTTCGATTGGAGCACTTGAAAAACGTGCAACGCACCGTTTGTCCACCAATAGGTACATAAGGTCGATTTTGTGGGTTTGCGGTAGTTAAACGTTGATTGGTGACCTTACGTGAACTTAATCGAAATTTCTGGAAAAAAAACATCTTCATTTTGACGCGCTCTTTCGATTGGTGCCCTTGAAAAAAACGTGCAACGCACCGTTTGTCCACACAAAAGTACATATGGTCGATTTTGAGGGTTTTCGGTAATTAAACGTTGATTGGTGACCTTAGGTGACCTTAATAGAAATTTCGGGAAAAATCCCATCTTTATTTTGATGCGCTCTTTCGATTGGTGCCCTTGAAAAAACCATGCAACGCACCGTCAGTCCACAAAAAGGTACATACGGTTGATTTTTTGAGGGTTTTCGGTAGTTAAACGTTGATTGGTGACCTTAGGTGACCTTAATCGAAATTTCGGGAAAAAATCCATCTTCATTTTGACGCTTTCTTTCGATTGGTGCTCTTGAAAAACCGTGCAACGTCCCGTTTGTCCGCAAAAAGGTACAGAAGGTCGATTTTGTGGGTTTTCGGTAGTTAAATATCGATTGGTGACCTCAGGTGACCTTAATCGAAATTTCGGGAAAAACGCTATCTTTATTTTTACGCGCTCTTTTGATTGGTGCCCTTGAAAAAACCGTGCAACGCACTATTTGTCCACAAAAAGGTACATAAGGTCGATTTTGAGGGATTTCGGTAGTTAACGTCGATTGCTGACTTAGATGACCGTAGTGCGAAATTTTGGGAAAACTTGCATCTGCTGAATTTTGAACGCGCTGCTATCGATTGGTGCCACTTGAAAAATCTACAACGCACCGTTTATTTCACAAAAAGGTTATATAAGGCTCTGTAATTTTGAAGGGGTTTTCCGGTGAAAACGTCATGTGGTGACCTTAGGTGGACCCTTAATCGAAATTATCGGGAAAACCTCAACTATCATTTTTTGACACGCTCTTAACGATTGGTTTTCCTTGAAAAACTATGCAATCTTACCGTTTGTCACAAAAGGTACATAAGGTCAATTTTGAGGGTTTTTGGTATAGTAAGGTTGATTGTGGAAACCTTAGGTGAACTTTAATCGAACTTTCCCTGGATAAGGCCCATGTGTCATTTTGACCCACGCGCTCTTTTCGACTTAGTGCCCATTGAACAAAAAACGTCATTGCAGACGTTTTGTCCACAAAAAGGTAATAAGTGATCAATTTAAGGGTTCTCGGTATTTAACGCGTTGATTGGGTTGACCTTGGGTGACACTTCATGCGAATTTCGGGAAACCGTATATCTCTTTTTGATGCGCTCTTTCGATTGGTGGCCCTTGAAAAAAACGTGCAACGCACCGTTTGTCCACAAAAAATGTACTTAAGGTCGATTTTTGTGGGTTTTCCGTAGTTTAAACGTTGAATTGGTGACGCTGAGGTTGATTTTACCGGCACTGCAGGGGGTTTCGCGCCGACACGACTGCAGGGGGTTGATTTCCCGCCCCCCCCCCGTGAGATCTCCAAACTACGCAACGTAGTGACACGCCGGAAAACGGCATTGGATAGCTCTAGGCCAAGGCTCTTCGAAAGTATTTTCAGTCTTTTCTTGGATCAGGTTTCACAATTGAGGTCACTGTTGGTCAACCAAAGGGTCAGATTTTTCGGTTTTAGGACTCTTTATTAGGACCTCTTTTCACGCAGAAACCCCCGATTAATCTCGGAAAACTATGATAGCTAGGGCAAAGATTAGAGAGGCAATGATAGCTCATTGAAATTTGAATCGCATGTCTGTCCTCAAAATAGAGGCTCAGAGATCAATAATTGTAGGCTCAGAGTCATGAAAGGTCAAAAATACTGTTTTTTAAGCAAAACAGTCTTATCGTGAATAGCATGTCACAGATAACGGAAAGATAGGCGAAATATTTTGACGCCATCGGTTTGTCTCATTGATGCGCTTTGAAACAATATATCGGTTGACCTGAAAGGTCAACTTCAAAATTGTGCCTCAAGGTTCCAGGTTCAATGTTGGTGAACCCAGAATAGTAAATGTGCATATGGGGCCACGCGGCCAGACGAGGGAACACATTGGTGTCGCATACAACGTCTCTGATCTTTTTCCTATCAAGGTTATTAGCAAATCATTGCTGATGGACTCAGATGGACCTCAGATGACTCTTGGTAGATAATCACTAAGCAACAATATGGCACCTTGATCATTTAGAATGACTAAAATGCATGATTCTGAAAGAATTGGGCCTGCATCCAATCATGTTTTCTTGAAAGGGAAAGCATTTTGTTTATTTCCCCATTCACCTTATAATGGGGAAGGTCAGAAAATTGACCTGAGCTTTGGTCACCGATAACGAAAAATCCGAGATAAACGAATTGTAGTACTGATATTCTTGATGAAAATTCTGCAAGTTTCAAAACTTTCGAAAAAAGGACTGTAGCTTGGGCAAGGGGGGGGGGGGGGGGCGAACGTCAAACATTTTTGAAAAGGTGAGTGTCATCCGACATAAGACTTGTGACCTGACCTGGAGATGACCTCGAAGTGCAAAACTTTTTGCAACGTGTGGTGGTAATTGCATGCCATCAACAACAGCGTGTTACAATTTATGGCGGCGCGCCTGCAACGCGCACGACGTCATTGACAGACATACTATCGGAAAAACCTGAGGGGGGGCCGAGAAATCAACACCCCGGCCTGCAGTCGCAGGCGGTTAATCGTAAAATGACTGGAAACAAATATCACATAACTGAATTATTGGAGACTCCACGACACATCTTTTATTTTGTTCGACACCTTTATAAACCTTGGCAGTCAAAACCGTTTGTGCACAAAAAGGTACATCATAGGTCGATTTTGAGGGTTTTCGGTAGTTAAACGCCGATTGGGGTCCTAAGAGAGCTGTGACTTGTAGGTATAGGGGGACATAGTTCACCTGACTTGTTGGGGATTATCCATAGACACATGATTTGAGATTAATCTTATGTTGAAATACAACTTCTTTCACCACTGCGTCCAAGAAGAAATTTTCTATCTACCACAGTCGCGCCGATTCCAGGACGCAAGAACCCGTACATCATTTATTTATCAAACTATTGCCGTACTCTGATCACGTCAACGAAAGAATCAGATGGCTCAAGCCAAGTCACTATGAAGGAATAGTCGCGTAGATTAACTGCATAGCCTCTCCCGATTGGCCCAAATTCTTGACATTCTTTATGGTATCAGAATGCACCACAAATATAACACTAAGAAACTACAGACACAAAAAAAATGAATAATTCGGTTTTCTTTTCATCTGGAGAGTCCTTTTTCATTTCACAGATCGCAGATAACATTGATGACTGAGTTTCAATATAGTGCTTTTTTTCAAACAAGGGGCGTACAAAAAACTGCCTATCTCCAAACTCCATAAGTCTCAAAACCTCATGTTGAAAGGTGAACTATTTCCTTTTTAAAGGGACTGGTCCCACCTAACAATGACACGCTTTGAGTTGAGATAGCCATCTTTGTGCGTTGCTCTGAGCGCAAATTGAATTTAATAGTAATGGTATCTAAGAGTTAAACAACCACTGGAGGTCGAATCACACCACGAGAAAAATTAGATAGGTGGTATTTTTGCAAAGAAATCTGTAAACATCGCCAGCCTCACAATACGTTCTATATAGTTGTAAAATGGTAATACTACCGTGAGCCCCGATGTCGGAAGGTAATCTCTTTGCTAAAATCATTGATTACCGGACGGTCGACTTGTGTTGGTAGAACCTTTGGCTGGACACATACTTTAAGCGCATACACTATGGCCCTCACTTATAACACAGCCGGAAGAAGAGGTTGTTTCCCCCCAAAAAATCCTTCATATGACGTCATCGCCCAAATATTAAAACTGAATTTTTTATGAAAGGAGTCTAACTTGTCCTCGTGAGAAACAAATGTCATACATCGTGTTCAGTCAGCATTCACTTCATATTTTGGAACCACAAACGACGTACATTTGACACATTTTGAGGTGGGACAGTCCCTTTAATCGAAGTTCGGAAAAAATTCCAATTTTCTTTTTATTTGGACGTCTCGTGACTTTTCTTTTTCGATTTGGTATGACTCTTTTGAAAAACGTTTTTTTATTGTTGCAAAAACGCTCTGTTTTTGTCCATCTATAATAAGGTACTATTCAAGAGCAAGTCGATTTTATTTTAAAGGTTTTCGGTTTAAGTTAAACGGTTGCATTTAGTGGATGGGTGACCTACTTTACGAAGTGACTTTATCGAATTTCTGGAAAACAACGACCATCTTCATTGTTGAACGCGTCGTTTCGATTGGTACTCTAGCAGCTTGAACAAAACGTTGCACAGCACCGTTTGGTCGCACAAAAAAGGTACAAAGGTCAATTTTAAGGGATTTACTCATTTGACCTTGACTTTGCTTTGACAATATAAAACAATATATCAATCAGATGCATCAATCTTCGTATGACGACTTTGACCTACATAGACAGTATTTTGGGCAAACATATTGAAGTTTGCAACTTCCGTTTGTGTTGGGTGTTGGCTACTACAGCTAAACATATCATCGGGACATCAAGACTTTTACGTACATTTTGCAAAGAGTTTCACTATTTACTTATGCACCCGCGCCCGGGTGTCAGGAACCCAGAACACGGGAGGGAGTGGCGGGTGCGGGTGCGGTGCAGGGTGCGGTGCGGGTGCGGGTGCGGGTGCGGATGCAGGTGCGGGTGCGGGTGCGGGTGCGGGTGCGGGTGCGGGGCGGGTGCGGGTGCGGGTGCGGTCTGGGCGGGTGCGGGTGTGCGGAGTGGTGCGGGTGCGGGTGCGGGTGCGAGCGAGAGAGAGAGAGAGAAGAGAGAAGAGAGAGAGAGAGAATGGAGAGAGAGAGAGAGAGAGAGAGAGCGGAAGCAAATTTTTATGATAGCGGATTAGAGGTAAGCGAAGCTAAATTTATGGTTAGCTGTGCCCACCACTGATGACCTGGTTGGGTCAACTTCAAAATTTGACCTAAGGTCAAGGTCATTTGGTATTTGACCTCAGGTCAAGGTCATTTGGTATTTGACCTCAGGTCAAGGTCATTTGGTATTTGACAGGACTGCTTGCGCCACCCGCTCGCTGCGGGAGCTGGCCTGGGACCAGACCAGAGTTCGTCATGGGATGGGCTGGGCCTTAACTTTAGGGAAATCACTGGGCTCTGGGCGGGCATGGGTTGATAATGTTGAAGTGATCCGTGCGCCGCGCAAGCCAGGCCAGAGCTTACAAATATTTCAAACAGCAGTTTACTTCCACAGCAACACACAGGTGGGTGATAATATTTATCATTTATAGTATACAAGTAAATATGCCAGGATGATAGCAAATTTTGTGAAAATAACTTTATGCTTAATCTGAATCGGCCGAACCGGGCATGGGCCTCAATATTATGAATTTGACTGGGCCTGGGCTTGGTGTTCATGGGGCTGGGCTGGGCTTGTGGTTGGTGGGCCCATGCCAAACTAACTACGCCTGGACAACGGACACCACCAGCTAAAGACAAATGACGGAATGACAACGACTGCTTGGCTCCTAGCATCATACGTATGACAAAGGTTTCTGGCACGCATTCTGCTGTATTCTTCCCTCACAGCGACACAGAAACACGACACATGACAGCTGACTGACACACACACACACACACAACTCACTCTCCGTCATCTCAGACGCATCCTCCCGCTCAGTCTTAGCACAGATGTCTCTTCCTCTATGTATGACGCCGACACCAGACAGGAGTCACGGCACACACAGTATGCAAAGCCGAGCCACTGCCTCCAAGAACAAAGTGTCTCAGAGTGCGGGCAGGCACGGCACGGTCAGACGTCAGACGGTCAGAGGCATCCCGCTCCGGCTCGGAAACGGCTTCACGTCAAGGATGGTGGACTCGTCGTAGTACTTGTTGAACTTTTTGTAGCCGAACCGCAGCTTGGGGTCCCGTTTGCTCCAGGACGGCGCAAGGTTCGGCATCAGACCTGGCAAAACCAATGGCAACGGCTGATATAATCATATCACTTCACGGTATCGTCTAGCTTTAACTTTGGCTATCCTGACTGAAACTAACAGTGAAGTCGAGAATATTCTCTAAAAGACACAGGACATGACAAACTGATCATCACTTTCAGCAACTCTCCACATACACAAATGTGACATGGCGACTTATCTGCGCTGTACGATATGTCCACTCACCTGCCTTCTGCGACATGGCTACCAGCTGCTGAACCCGACGCTGCTGCAGTCGACACACGCCTGAGATACGGCGAGGGATCATACAGCCGTCCGACCGGAGAAACTGGCTCAGAATCAGCACATCCTGTCGGACGGGCAGCCGCGTCAGCGGGTAAAACATGCTGAGACAGCAAGGATGGATGGATATGAGTCAAACACATGTTACTTCATAAATGAGTGGCCTATAGGGAAAGATCTAATGAGTGTGGCAGTCATGCATGAAGAACACTGCAGATAATCACCAAAACCTGATAACAATGAATTGTATTAGGTGCACAGCTGACCGTGTGTTTGATGTTGAGGCTCAGCTGGCAGAGGGGACAGGAACAGCTGCCGGTGTCGATCTTCAACACCCGCCCCTCACGTGGAGATGGCACGATCTGGGCCTCAATAGTTGTCACGTTACCCTCCTCTGCACAGACAACTGAAACACAGCACATTCACCACAGCATTCAAGTGTTGTCCTTGTTACAGGAAGTTAGAAATTATGCAATTAGAGGTGAGATTAAACCCTTTACATGCCTTAGCATATATACACTTAGACATCATTGATACATAGCTAAATTGCATACTGGAGCAACTATAGCAATCATTCCCTCAACACAAAATACAGTATTTGAGTGTTACACTGAATGCAGAGTGGTTCAGCTTACTTTGCTTGACTAGTGCTGGTTGTGTGCTGCATATTGACCTCTGATGCGCTCTCAATGACCATGCCCGCGCTGCATCACACACAACTCTCCGCCAGAGTGAAGCCATCCTGTCTGAAAAATTATAACACACTTTATCTTAGGTTAAGATCTAAGGCACTAATAATATTGACTTAGTATCTATCAGGGGTGTTACTTTTTTGAAAATCATTGGGGTTGCACTTAGTTGTAAGTTGAGAGCCCCAATTGTACCACATCACATCATAGGCATAATGTTGAATTCACAAATTATTGGGGTTGTAGCTATAACCCCAGTTAGCATTTAAGTTCCACCCATGCTCCAATCTGCAAAACGTGGCAGGTTTCAACAAGAACTCGTCAGGGCAGGCTTAACACCAACACATCAAAATTGGGACAGCTTTTGGAATTTTGGGCAGGTTTTGAAATTTTGGGGTAGCAGTAAATTATTTTGGACAACTCACACCATTCAGAACCAATATACACTAGATTAAATGTGATTATGCTAACTACCCCACTCCTCAGTCAACAACATTTGGCTGATTTGATCTGGCAAATTCTGCCCCAAATGGGACAGGATTTGTGCCGCCCCAAATATCTTGTCAACGTTCCTGCCACATTTTACAAACTGGCCCATGCTTAGGATACATGTTTCTTTCATGGTTAATCAATTTCAGCACCAGCAGGGTTCAGGTGGAAGGGGTCTTTGCACAAACTGAATTAAATCCATTAAATTGCATAAGCCAAAAGCAGCAAATATACAGAAACAGACCTCCCAGCATTCCAGAATTGATCATCCCTTCATAAAAATACGGCTTGTGAAAAAAGAAAAAAATGATAAGCTACGCCTTGTAACTTGTTAACCTAAACGTATTGCAAAGACTTTGAATACAGCTGGAAAGGTAGGCAACAACAGATAGGCAAGTAGGTAAGCACTTGTTTACAGATGATGCTTGATAATTTATGTTTCAAAAACCATCTATCAGCTGAAATTTGCTTGGATTCTGTATACTAGTAAAATCTGGTAAGGCTGTTACTAAGATTGAAAAGGTAGGTGAGGTCTGTCAGTGTCAATGAATGGGTATCACAGTAATTCACAGAACACCAAGAGACATTCAGATACAGCAACAGACTTATGCAAAAGCTTGTATGTTTAATAAGTTGCCATGTGTATGCCAATTGATTTTACATTGCAAATAGCAATATTAATATGGACTAAAGACCAAAATTTTGACCTATTGCATCTTCATAGCAAGCAGGAGCACACTGTTGCTAGCTCAAGCTGGTTATTGCACCAAAAATGAAACACATGCGTCACTTACACCTAACGAATTACTGCATTGACCTATATATAACTAGACAGCCGACTGCCGTACGGCCGGCCGCTCGCTGCCCGTTCCCGCCGGGCGACACTAGCGGCCATCTCTAACGATGCAGAACGTCGTCCGAACGCCCATAGGCCCATGTTAAATTCGCTTAAAATAAGTCCCAAATTAGAGCAAGAATGAGATGCTTCCCGGGACATTTCTAAAAATGGTTTCGATGGATGCATGGGGTTTTTAGAGGCGAAGTAGAATTCTAAATTATTGCTTCGGACAAATTATCCAAGAAGGAATTATCTGACAAACAAAAGCGTGCAGACCGTAAAACAGTCAAACCGGATCGAATGGAGCTCCGGTGGGACCGCACCGGGGAGCATCTCGGACGGGGAAAATATGATTGGTTGAAGTATAATTATAATCAGACAGTATGTGCCTTGACTCCGGGTATTTCCAGCCGAGATCCGGATCGTTGTGTCCTATATCCCGGGATCTACATGGGACACGCAGGCGCGCAACCAGGATTTTCGTAGGGGCACGGCCTCAAGGGGCCCCGTCGGGCCACGAGGGGGCCCACCATCGCGGACTTATTAAT
>VOPJ01007974.1:0-12215 GCA_014673585.1 Semibalanus balanoides
GAAGCTAATGTCTTGATCGATAATTAACTGATGGATTTCAGGGCGGTGTTGTGTGGTTCTCGTACGAGCCTCCTACATACTCCAGTGCATGTCGGTATGTCTTTGTTCTGCGCCTGCAGACCACACTCGGCTGCACCTACACCAGTGAGCACGGAAGGATCTGACCGCACGTGAACACGTCATCACCCGTCATGGAAGGATCTGACCGCGTATATTGCACAGCACCCGTTACCGCTTGGTAAATTATGCTCAGTCTGTAATGTGTTACCAATCCGCTACGGTAACTGACTGAATGTGTTACCAATCCGCTACGGTAGCTGACTGAATGTGTTACCAATCCGCTACGGTAACTGACTGAATGTGTTACCAATCCGCTGACCGCTCCGGTAGCTGACTGAAAGGAAATCCAGCCTCAGCTTGGATCAAAGTATGCATTAGGACCGGGGTTAATACCAAGATGAAGTTTTTTAACCGAGACATCTCCAAACATCACAGATCTATATTCAACACCAGCTACAAATGTTTAAAGTGGAAGCTTTCGTACTGTAGTTCTTCGTCAGCCTGGTAGGGTGTATGCAGTTTGTAGGACCGGGACGTTTCTCAGCGAGGGACTCACCTAGCAGTTTGAGCCGAGTCGCTGATTCGGGCTGACTCTCCCCATCGAGTGCCGTCCCCGCGGCTGCTCCATCGAGTGCCGTCCCCACGGCTCGGGCCCGGCAGTGCCGTCCCCGGGGCTCGGCCCGGCAGTGCCGTCCCCGCGGCTCGGCCCGGCAGTGCCGTCCCCGGGGCTCGGCCCGGCAGTGCCGTCCCCGCGGCTCGGCCCCCGGCAGTGCCGTCCCCGCGGCTCTCGGCCCGGCAGTGCCGTCCCCGCGGCGCTCGGCCCGGCAGTGCCGTCCCCGCGGCTCGGGCCCGGCACCACGCCAGTCTGTCGGTGTCTGTCGTCGCGCCCCCCGCCGGCTGGCACGGCGTGGTCGACCCACGATGACGCGGTAATATGGTAACGCAATGACGGCTGATGACAGATGATGACGGCTGATGACGGCTGATGACGGCTGATGTCGGCTGATGACGGCTGATGTCGGCTGATGACGGCTGATGACGTGAAGACGGCTGATGACGTGATGACGGCTGATGACGTGATGACGGCTGATGACGGCTGATGACGGCTGATGACGGCTGATGACGGATGATGACGGCTGATGACGGCTGGTGACGGCTGATGACGTGATGACGGCTGATGACGGCTGATGACGGCTGATGACGGCTGATGACGGCTGATGACGGCTGATGACGGCTGATGACAGGTTGGCGTACGGACCGTGAACAGCCTGACACAGACTCAGACAGGGAGAGCGAGCAAAGTGGGGCGCTGACTGAGCCTGGAGGCTTGACGAAGAGGCTTAGTGGGAGACGTTACGATTGATGATGAGAGGATCAGGATGTTACACTTGTCCGTATGTCGCAATTTGACGAGTCATCTGTTAATATAATTAATTGCTTTACACGTCTACCGATGGTTTGTCATTAATCAAACCACTCGGCGCTTATACATGTCACCCAGCACGTCAACTAACCCACGAGCGCTCCACGAATGACCCTCGAATGGCCATTAAATTCCAAATCGCTCCAATAATCCTCAGCCGCCAGCACACGGCACGGCTCAATATTTCAGCCCGGAGCAGGATTGCCCTCCGGCCATCGCCTGGGGCTATAACCGAGGGATGTCCATTATGTTCAGATGACCTCCGAAGGTGATACCCTCCCCGCTGTGAACGCTGCCACTCCCCACAGATAGCATGACAGATGATCGTTCCTGACGGGCAAGTGACGTTTTTTTTTTACCATCACTCTAACCACGTCCGTCTATTTCTATGTGCACTGTGTCATGTGTCGCATGTTTGTGTGAACAGGAAATACAAGTAATTAAATTGCTCACTCTTGGAAATTTGAATGGAAAATTCGTCATTTTCGACGGTAAATCGGGTATATTATACTGTTCAAAGTTGCGCCTGTGGTGATGTGCTCACAATATCCAAATATGCTTGTTCGTCTGCAAAGCTTGTCAATTGTTTTGCTAGCTATCGTTATTCTGAAAAATTGTAATGTCAAATGAGAATCAGCGGTAGGTAGAAATCAGAACGATGTGTCGGAAACTCCACTAAGTGGTATAGTGGTATAGTAGGTCTAGCAGCAATTCAATGGAGAAGGGGGTAAATTATGCGTCAACTAAGCAGATAAGACTTACTTATTTACGTTCATTTCAGTTGTAAATACATTCATCATTTACTTTATTATTGTTAATATATTGTGCATATCATTTAATGGGGCAAGGTCACCAAGACCCCACCTGTAGTCTTTTCTATATTTTTCGCCCTGCTTGTTGTGTTTATATGCCCGCCGATCCTCTACATCTTATAGACATTTGATGGAAAGATTACCAAATTAGCAGTTCACCGATGCTCTTTTACGGCGGCTTAGTTAGTGGTTGCAACCCTGTTTTTTAATTGCTTTATTTATTTTAAACATTAGGAGTTGTGTGCAGTTTGGTCTTCGGTTATATATTACACTATGCTTTACATAATAATGAAAAGATAATCATTTCCTCCCTAAAAAACAGCAACACAAGCTGGCAATACATCAGATGCTCATCGATGGGTTTGGATGACGACCTATTTAGTGTCGGCGATTTGTTTCATTGACTAATTGGGGACATTGTCACGCATCTTGGCGCACTTGCTTCATGTCTGGCCCTATGACTTGTTTACATATACGACGTAGGGAAGGACAACGTTGTTAGTGACCTTCATGAAGCACACTAGGATACTTGCTTTGTATTTTCCCTGCTTACAATTTGTAATTAGGGAATAATTGCATTAATTCCTAAACTTAAAGGGACACTGCCTCTTCCGGATGATATCGCAAAAACATGCTAAAGCAAGTCTAAGGGACTACATATTATTTGTAATCGTCCTCTTATGCTCACCAAAGCAGCGCAAATACAAAAACTATAATTTATTTAATTTTTCATAATAATATGAAAACGGTTTGCGATTTCCACACACCACTAGATGATATGGCAGCGATTGAGCGCCAAACTCAGCACAGTTCAGACATTTTCGTATTTGTAAACAACAGTGTACAGGGAGTACCTTAAAACAATGTACAATGTAAACAATCCGATAAAAAAAAATGTTGGAGAAAACTGCATCAATGGTTAGAGCGAAAACTCCTTTGGAAAAATCCTCCATCCCTTTGGAAAAATCCTTTACTTTATGCCTATTAATGAGTTTCATTCAGGCGTAATAAGGCTTTTTTTCTGACATTACAAATTTCGACAGAATGCTTTAGCAAAAATATCATCATTTTTCATAGTTGCACAACACTGCAATTAATATAGTTTTATGCATGAGTGGCATTAATGATTCAGTTTATGAACGAGCCGAAGGGAGTTCTAAACCTGGAATCTTTAATGCCAGACCATTAATGCCACGACCACGAAAGCATGGCGAATACCGGCTGTTAAGAGCACCAGTACATACTTTGCAGAGTTCCATACAGGGTCATTAACTGAGGGCTAAGCGCCTGTATAATCATGTTGGGAGTGTATTAGCACTCCAGTTAAGACGACCCTTCAGTTTAAGCACATGGTCCCAAATGGAAAACAGTCTTCGGCAGCACTTTTTTTACGTAGTGGGTGGCAGACTCGTCAAGCTGCAATTGGCTGGAAGAAAATGAACTTTGAACGATTGATATTTGGGCGAACAGGGCGCGAAATAAAAAAGGACTTCACGGTACTTATCAAATCCGATTGTTATTTAAACATATCCAATTTTACTTTGAACAGAAGTGTCCCTTTAAAGGGAATATAGCACCTTGGAAAAGTATGTAGAATGATGGGAGAAGAATGCCCTGATAGGTCCTGGCATTTGTTCATTTTTGCGAAAAAAGTCAGAATTTGTTGTAATTTGAAAATAAGTAATATGTTACATGTGAACGTCACACCAAACTTTGCGTCACCAAAGCGAGTTGTGGTCGTCAACAAGGAGGCATCGAAACGGCAAAACTTGGCGCCGCCCAGTGACAGCTGCCTGTGCCGGCACGCACGATGGTGCAGCCGGTAGGAGTGAAACGCGACGTGGCTGGTCGACCGGCTCGCCGCGTCAGTACGGACGTGGGTGGCAGCATACGTGCAACCACTATGTGCCGAGCGCCTGACCGACGTCGGTGGGCGGCGGGGCGGACGCAAGGTAACTGAATACTGGGCGGACGGTTCAAAAGCGAAGTGCGGGGCAATACAGTTGGATAACTACTGATGACACGTATGCGAAACGTCATGGGAATTGTGACGTTGAAATATGACCACAATATGACCAAGTTTTTGCGTTGAAACTCAGCAACTAGGCTCGCTTTTGGAGGGGAAAAAATTTCGGATTTGGGGTTTCTCCGCAACACCCGACAATCTGGCTATCTCAGTGTAAAAACTAATGTTAAGGGCTATATTCCTTTAAATATCAATCTTTGTTATAGTGATTTTTTTTTTTTTTTGTTTTTTTTTTTTTTTTTTTTTTTTTTTTTTTTTTTTTTTTATACTAATAATGGAGCTAAGAAATTGCTGTTAGCAATATTATAAGGTGAATATTTGCGTTTAAGAGATGGTGACGGTGACGGCCCCTGACGACCTTGCTCCATCTGCGGCGGAAGCTACTGTGCCTACCACTCCATCTGCTGGTCTGGCTGACTGCTGAGGTCTGCTCTGGCTGAGGTCTGCTCTGGCTGCTCCATCTACTGGTTCTATACCGCCCAGGGAGATACACGGCATCAAAGTCAGACGGCGTGACGGCAGCGCCGCTGGAGCAGATGATGAAGACCCCCCCCCACGGGACCGTCACTGGAGGGCACCAGACCAGACCTTAACACGAAACGTATGAAAAGCAGGTCCACTTCCTTATTGCAGTTAGCAGGCCTCAGCTTATGATAACGACATAAATCCCGTAATATCTGAGGCATTCATGACAAATGGGATTCTTCGTCATCATATTCGACTGTTTTATAATCCTGCAAATGTTCTAATACGTAGTCACTAGCCAGGTAATCCCCAGCAATCCACCAATGTGTCTCGAACTTTCGTTATTTATCAATCATTTGATAATTTCATTTCATTTATATTTCCATTCAAGCTCAACAACCGAAGGAATCCGAACATGTTTGTCGTATTAGCTAATCACAGTGGACCGTGGTATTTCCAGGCGGATCCATCACTGCCATTTATCATTTCTGAATGCCACACGTCAATCCAGCCTGCCAGCTAAAACCTAGTCCTAGTCCCACTAGTCCAGTACACAGAATCACTCTGCAGTTCGGTAGACAATCAGATCAGTTCGGATTGCAACAGTGGACCAATATCGCATTGATTGATCTGTCAAGCCACCACAGTGGTTGATAAGCATGCTAAATGCCGAATTATGCCGTTGCAGACCGTGTAATTTAGCAGGTCAGTTTGCACGGCCGGTAATTTCTGCACGGTGATGGACCTCTCTACGCCGTTTGCAGGGTTGTAATGGCCCGTTTCTGTGTGAGGGCGAGGGGGAAGCGGGGCGGGCGAGTATGGCTGTTCCGGCGAAATTCGATCCGCAGCAGACCGTTGTTGGGCCGAGTTGACAACACGAGCTTCACTGAGCTGCTTGTTAGCAGCGTGTTCGAGCCTGGTCAGGCTCCAGCGCGGACATAGCTTAGGATGGACATCTCCGGATAGACAATGAAGCGGGATTATTTATTAGCTGACAAAGAATCTATGAAAAGCACAGTGATCGTGGTTTCCTGAACCAAAATATTTCTGGAATGATTTTCCTCTAGTATTTTATCTACTTGAGTTTGATGCTTGCCATCCTAACATATAATAAGGAATTTTAATGGATGTTACCATCTGTCTCGTCAAGCCTCCCTGTGGCAATATACCGGTGGCAGTAAAGTTTTTGGCCGATCCTGTTGCCGTTCCTGCAGTCACCAGCCCCCGGCCAGCTGCGGCTGATGGCTGAATCGTGATGTCTAGCGGGGCTGTCTCACGTGCACCAGCTGCTGCAGCTGCCGTGCTGAGGCTGTCTCACGTTACCCACTGCTGCAGCTGCCGGCAGCTGAGCTGTCTCAACGTGCTACCCAGCTGCTGCAGTGCCGTGGCTGGCTGTCCCTCACGTGTACTCAGCCTGCTGCCAGCTGCCGTGCTGCGCTGTCTCACGTGTACCCCGCTGCTGCAGCTGCGTTCTGAGCTGTCTCAGTGTACCCAGCTGCTCAGCCTTAGTGCTGAGCTGTATACGTGTACCCAGCTGCTGGCAGCTGTCCTCAACGTGTACCCACTGCTGCAACTGCCGTGCTGAGCTGTTTCCTCACCGTGTACCCAGCTGCTGGCAGCTGCCGTGCCTGACTGTCTCAACGTGTACTCAGCTGCTGGCAGCTGTTTTCCGTACTGAGCTGTTCTCACGTGGCCCCCAGCTGCCTGCAGCTGTCATGCCGCGTTCTGTCTCACGTGTACTCCAGCTGCTGCGCTGCCGAGTGACCTGTCTCAGCCTGTACCCAGCTCTGCATCTGCCGTGCTGAGCTGTCGCACCGTTGTAACGCAAGCTGGCTGACAACTCGTAATGCGACTGTCTCAGTGTACCCAGCTGCTGCAGCTGCGTGCTGAACTGTCTCACGTGTACTAGCTGCTGCAGGCTGGGCCGGTGCTGAGCGTCTCACGTGTACCAGCTGCTGCAGCTGGCCGGTGCTGAGCTGTATCAACGTGTACCCAGCTGCTGCAGCTGTCTTCACGTGTACCAGCTGCTTGCACCTGCCGTGCTGGAGCAATCTCACGTGCTACCAGCTGCTGCAGCTGCGTGCTGAGCTGTCTAACGTGTACCCAATGCAGCAGCTGCCATGCTGAGCTGTTCTCACGTGTACCCTCCTGCTGCAGCTGCGTGCTGAGCTTATCTCACGTGTACCCAGCCTGCTGGCAGCTGTCATGCTGAGCTGGTTCACGTGTAGCCCAGCTGCTGCAGTCTCGTCGGTGCTGCAGCTGTCTCCATGTGTACCCAGCTGCTGCAGCTTTGCCGTGCTGAGGCTGTCTCCGTGTACCCAGATGCTGCCAGCTGCGTACTGAGCTGTTCCTCAGTGTACCCAAGCTGCAGCAGCTGCCGTATGGAGCTGTCTCACGTGTACCCGCGCTACAGCTGCCGTGTGAGCTGTCTCACGTGTCCCAGCTGCTGCAGCTGCCCGTACTGGAGCTGTCCTCATGCGTGTACCCAGCTGCAGCAAGCTGCCGTGCTGAGCTGTGCGTCACGTGTACCCAGCGCTGCAGCTGGCCGTATGAGCTGTCTCACGTGGGTACCCAGCTGCAGCAGCTGCCGTGCTGAGCTGTCTCACGTGTACCCAGCTGCTTGCAGCTGTCTCACGTGTACCCAGCTGCTGCAGCTGCCGTACTGGCTGTCTCCGTGTACCCCAGCTGCCTGCAGCTGTCACGTGTTACCCAGCTGCTGCAGCTGCGTGCTGAAGCTGTCTCACGTGGTCCCAGCTGGTGCAGCTGCCATAACTGAGCTGTCTTCACAGTGTACCCAGCTGCCTGCAGCTGAATGCTGAAACTGGCTGAGCTGACTCGGCTGACGCAGCTGTGAGCTGTGTTACTTCGGCGGCGGCGGTGGCGGCGGCGCGGGGTGGCGGGGGCGGCGGCGGGGGTGGCGGTGGCGGGCGGAACAGACTTCACCCCCTGCCTATGTTTTGTCCAAGACCCGGAAGGCAGAGAAGAAAGTGCCGATCCCCAAACGGCCCGTGCAGCGCGGCGGATGGTATTTTCGGGGATGGGTGCAAAGAAACCCAGGGGTCCCCTCAGCCAAGCGCCCCCTCCAGAAGAAGTGACGCGAATGTTATCACCTTGTATTTGGCCACTAATTTTTCAGGTATCTCAAAATAGCCCCGCAAAACAACGTCAACAGGCAATTTTTGAAGTCTCATGCTTTCTGAGGGGCTCTCTAGGCTGACGGAGGGCCTTCCTCAGGGCGACTGAGGCCTTCTGGTCAGCCCTTAGAGGGCCGTCAGGCTGGCTGAGGGCACCTCGGGCCCTCAGTTAATTTTGTGGTTGTAAAAAAGGAGAAAAAAAAATCGAAACCAACTTTTAAAAATGTACATGGACATAACTGATCATTAGGGCAAGGGTAAGGGGGGAAAGGGGTTTATCTGCAATGTAAACCGTTCACTAAGAAAATAGGCGGGCGTAGGGGCGGGGCGGGGGGTCTCAGTGTTTACCGTTCACTTGAGGAGAACTGGGCGGGGGCGGGAGAGGAGGTTCCACTGTAGAGTACCCAACTTTCGAGATTTTAGGCGTTGGGGGGGAGGCAGGTTGTTCTAAGTGTACTGCACTGTTTTACTGAGGCAGATGGGGGAGGGGGGGGGGCAGAGGGGGGGGGGGCAGGCACGGCGTCACGGCACCGCTGTAGTGTGGAGCTGCGTGCGGCCCAGTCAAACACTGCAGTTTATGTTTGATCTAAGCGCCGTTTGATCAGCTCCATTGCATTTCACATGAATTTCGTGCGGTCGCACCGATCAAACAAATACGATCTAACGGTGGCACCGGTCTAACAAATGTGGTCTAACAAGTGTTAACTGCTAGCTGGAGAGGTTTGTGCGATCTAAAACGTAGGGTGTGTTGTAAGCGACACGGCACCGTTTCCGTGTGTTCTACTATGGAGTGAATGAGGGCAGCAGGCCCAGACACGGGAGGACAGCTCTAATTGAGGACAGCTATAAATGCAAATAGCCTTAATTCCAGACAGGCCTAATTGCGGACGATTGAAGTGCTGGCGACATGGCATGAATCTGGATCGGACAGCGCGCCTCCTGAGCGCGGTACTCTGGATTGGAAAACAGCGCAGCGCCAAAACCAGGGGTGCAACCTTATCTTCTACAGGAGGTCACGGCATCCCCAGGGGCCCCTTGTAAAATCCCCCTAAAAAATGGCGCGACAAAATATATCCCTGGATATAGGCCACTTTATTTTGCAGGGCCCCTAAATAGCTGCAAACAGGGACGTCGCCGATAATTTTGTAGTGTGAAAGTCGGCCCAATGGGGGGCACGCGCCCCCTCTACCCCCTGGCTGGCTACAGCTCCAGTCAGCCGTGCGCTCAGCCCCACACGCCGCTGCGCCGACCGTGGCTGGCTGGACCGAGTCAGCAGCAGCCGGGGCTGAACCCACTCAGCCGCTCAGCTCACAGGCAGCGGCGCTGATCGTGGCCGGCTGGACCGAGTCAGCAGCAGCCGGGGCTGAACCCGCTCAGCCGCTCAGCTCACAGGCAGCGGCGCTGACCGTGGCTGGCTGGACCGAGACAGCAGCAGCCGGGGCTGAACCCACTCAGCCGCTCAGCTCACAGGCAGCGACGCTGACCGTGGCTGGCTGGACCGAGCCAGCAGCCGGGGCTGAACCCACTCAGCCGCTCAGCTCACAGGCAGGGGGGCGCAGACAGGGCCACTGCAACACTGTTCCTATTATGGTTCAGATGTGGCCAAAAATCAATAACTCATGAACTAATACATATTTCACGCCACAATTTTCAGATTATGTCGATGCACATCCTATGCACAATATGTGAAAGTTTTGACCTTATGTCTTCTTAGGTCAGGTCACCAGATCAGGTCGAAGTACCGACATTTGAAATTACCCTTTTTACAAGTTTGTGGTTGTGCCATGGTCAGAGTTTTTAGCAGATTGGTTCCAAACTTTCAGGATTTGATTTGGTCCCTAGTATATACATTTTGCAATACAGGGTGGACCAAAAGGATGGAAACATTTGTTTCTTTCACCCACGGAAAAAACCGTTCAAGCAATTCAACATGATTTATGCATGCACGTGCTTTAGTTTCATGGAAATTTGTTTTTTTGACATACGTTTGGTTATTGGTGAGCAATGTTTTCCATATAGTTAAGGAGGGAAAAGCCCAAGTTTGTTCAATTTACTGGTCCACAAAGTTCCTGTGGTGCTTACGCACGCAAATTTCGGGTTTACTTAAAACTCGGAAGGCACCATCTCCACAGACACCATTTTAAGTTAACTGAGGCAACTCCTTTACGCGAAGGAGAAGTGACAAACCTTAGCTCAAAAGCTAGTGGCCGGAAGAAAACGGTGCGGACACCACAAAACATAACAAAGATGAAGAATCTGATCAGTAATAATACAAAAGGTCATCTCGACGCCTGGCGCAAGAAACATGTACCAGCAGGACGTCGCTTCTTCGAATCCTTAAAAAAGATCTGAAGCCGTTCAGACAGCGACCTGGCAAAAAGCTCTCAGACAAGAACAAAGCTGAGCGTCGGTTTGGGTATGCAGCTTGGTTTTTCAGGTAAAAATCTTTAACCTTTGCGCACAACATCTGTTTTCGATGAGGCACATTTTTTCATTTGGACGGCACCGTTAATTCTTTCAGAACAACCGATTTTGGTCCCAGCGAGAAGCCTGACAGTGGTACAGGAGAACCGCTGCACAGCAAGCAAGTCACCGCTTGGTGTGCGTTAAGCAGCCGGGGGGTCATCGGGCCCTATTGGTTTAAGAGTCCAACATCAAGACAGCGACAGTCAATAGGAGCGCTATCAGGCTGCACTTGATAATTCCTGGGAGGCGTGCCAAACGACAAGCCAATGGCGAAGACATGAAGTACATGGTGGTTTCAGCAGGAAGGCGCACCTCCACACACAGCCGGAAGACAAATGCAATGGATGGATGAGATTTCGGGTCCGCGTGATCTCCCGCGGTGGCGAAGAATGCCTGGCCCGGCCAACTCTCAGATCCTGACCCCATGGATTTCTTCCTGGGTCACCTTAAAGGCCAGGTATACAAAAAGGATCCGAAGAACCTGGGCGACTGAAAAGGGTCGTAACTAGGGCTGTGCGTGCCATACCGGCAGCATGTGCCGCGAGCCATAGAGTCTCCAAGACGCGGGCCGAACTGTGGCCTGTCCCAGTGATGGGGGGTCATATAGAAATGTGCTGGAAACGGTGATTGAAGTGTGTGGGTGTTTGTGACCATATGAAGATCGTGGTCAGCTGGGCTCTGGGTTCGAACATAATTTCCATGAAATGGGCTTTCCGATTTTACCACTTTTGGAACCGTCTGTGAAAGTGATAAATGTTTTATATCAGTTTCAAATGTTTCATCCTTTTTGGTCCACCCTGTTTATATCATATTTTGTTATATCGATGACTGGAGGTTAAGGTTCATTCCTGACCTCGCCTATTATACAGTCAATGGGTGAAAAGTACAACAATGCTTCCTTATTGAATAGGAACGCATCAGATCAGGCGGCTGTATATTAATATTTCTTAGGCCCTTATTTATGAATCAGTTGCAACTTTTTACCAAGTTTGGCCTGTAAAGTCATCCGAGGTCATCCGAGGTCACAATTTTCGTATTGTCAATACTCTCGATATGATGAAGATAAAGCAATGAAACCGATACCAAAGTATTTCTCTCATCAAAACGTACCTCATGGTTGCTTACTTGACCTACTTGGGCACTTGATTTTGAACTTGACGTTCACCCGAGGTCAAATTTTGCAATTGGCCTGACCAGGTCACATGTGATATATTTCGAAACGTCTCGAAAAGATAAGTACAATGAGCACTGCTTATTGGGATTCAGATGTGGCCGATATGAAATACCTCATGAACTAATGGATGTATTGAGACAAAATTATTAAGGTATGTCGGGCCATCTATAAGGTCAATGTTGATAGTGTTGATAACTCACAGTCAGGTCAGGTCACTAATTTAGAAAGAAAAAACGTTTAGGGCAACCTTTACAAATTCTTCAGACTTCATAATCCCACGATCTTGCGATTTTCCATTTATTAGATCAGCCGCAGTAGTCTGTTGTGATAGAAACACAGTTCCTACATATTGTGAAAATATACTACACTTTTTTCGTGGTTGCCGTCCACCGACATCGTCACCGGTACTATCAGAGGTCTGGTTGTTGTTGTTTGGCACCACAATATCACCAGAAAAGAAAAGATGTGTGCTTAGAAGGCACTCGGATCTTGAGGCGCCCACACCTGTTCCAAACAACTTATGTGGCCTTAAAAAGTGATTCAGTAGTCAGTACCATCTCGTTATTTGTGCTCTTACATGTGTCGGTCAGTTCAAAGCTTGAATCCACTTTGACTATACTCACACCTAATTCAATAGCACGCACTACACAGTTTT
>VOPJ01007975.1:0-57397 GCA_014673585.1 Semibalanus balanoides
GTGGGTACCATGTATCTAATCTACATACCCCATTCAGACCAGACCTATAGGGTAAATAACATTGCTTTAACTTTAAGGTCTGTATAAATACCTACTGCAATAGTAAATGATCCCCACCTACGTCAACCATTCTCAACTCCTGGGGTTACAGGATCGTCTTTTATATGACGTCAATGAAGAGTAATCCTGGGACTTTCAGTTGTAAAGAGTGACGTCGATAAATTGTAGACCCACCAAACATTGACGTGGAGGACCAATGCAAGTCTATCGCAGGTGTAAAATTTTCAGCAAAATATCAAGTAAAGAGACCAATAATGCCACCATATTTTTTTCAAAAACAAATTTCGCTGTCTCAATGATGCACTTTTCAGTTCCAAATTGACTTCCTCGTTGACAATTTCCAAGCTGAATCGACGTCCTTCATAACATACTCATTAAAAAAATAATGGAGACATTCTTAATGTGTTTTTTCTTTGCAAAAGTGGCAACGCATACATCTTTAAGAAGAACAATACAATTTTGCATTGATAAATGTCCTAAAATATGTTAATTATTAATCATATAATATCGGGGAATACCGCTGGGCGGCTGTAATGGCGTTTTGACGGTTTTCGGGGAAATAAAATAATTAAAATACAGTCAGGTAACTTTACTGTAAGTTGAAAGGCCTTTCAAGCAGAAAAATGATCCCTTATTTCATCTGTGCCACTTTCAAGTTTCTCAGATGGTTGAAAAGGTCCTAAACTGAAAAGTGGAAAATATGAATTATTTCGACGTCTTTCGGCATGAAGTTTTTTATCGAATGTTACCTGAGTTTTGCTCAATTTCCTTCATATGCAGCTAAATATTTAGACGTCTCTGGCGCATGTAAAATACACGAAACAAATTCCTTCCGGCATGGGTTTTGTTTATATGAACGCGTTGGGTTTGTTGTGCAATGTGCATGTTCAAGGCTACGCACCATAACCCGGCAAGAACAAGAAGACTTATGTGTTGTGGTGTCAGTTTGTGTGGAGCTTGGTAAGATGTATATTGGATAACATACCGTTTAATGGGTACTGGGTAGGTATGGACCTAGGTAGGTAGGAAGATCGCGATTTTTTTTGTCGATTTTAGATTTTAATACCATTTAGCTTGATCGCTGGTGACGTCGTTTCGATGGCAAGTGACATGACAAAAAAGTTAATTTGGGTGTGTTTTTCCACTCATATTTGCGAATTTCAGGACACTGTTCTGGAGTGTCTTGATTTGCCCCCAAAATTGTATGCAGGACCTCTTCAATAAGCTGATTACGAAAATATGCCTCTATAGTGTGGTATTTTCCTTTGCTTATGAGGTACAGTCATTGAACACCATCAGTGTAATATTTCGGGTTTCTCGACTTTCCCAAAATGTGCATACTTTACCTCTGGATGCGTTGATTACGAAAATATGCCTCTATAAGGGTGGTATTTTTCGTCTTTACATAAGTTTGAGCCATGTTGTAACATTTTTGTTGGTTGGATTGGTTGGGAACAATGGGAATCAATTCAGTCCTCGATTTGCCAAGTTTTGCATACAGAGCCTCCTTGATGCCCCGAATACCACACTGACGATGTTACAATGGCTTAAAACTCGTAACAACGAAAGAATGACACCCCTATAGAGCATGTTTTGGTAATCAGTGCATACGAGGAGGCCCTAGCATACATTTTTTTGGGGAAAATTCCCAGAAACAGCCCCGGAATATCACACAGGCGATGTTNCGCTGTTTTCCTCCCGTGGCGGCAGGTGCACTGAGCGAAAGTTTCGGACGTTGTCCTCCGGTAGGTGTCTATTTGATTCATTGATACCAGTCTGAAACTTGTTGCAATGATTCGGTATAGTTGCCTCGTGTGGGTGCGGCCATGGTTAGCGATTAAACCGAGTGCTGCTTGGTGTTCTCGGCTTGCAATGGCGAGTATGTCTCATGCCTCTGGAATTGCCTTCTCTGCTCTGAAAGTTTGAAATGTTCTCATGAGCCGTGTTAAGGCATTGTGCTCGGCTTAACCGTTTTACGGTTCGTGCACGATCAAGTTTTTTTGGACTTGTTGAGAGGCATTTGGCGCTTGGCACGTAGGTATAACGGTCTTTGCTGTATCATGAAATGGATGCATGTCAGCTTTTTGTGGCATTCTTACGTTGTTTTGATTTGGGTTGTTTACTAACTGGATACCGACAGATATGCTAATTGGTCGCCTCCTATCTGTCTGCTGTCATGCCGGGTTTACGGTGTCTTTATTGTCCGGATTTACGGTGTGATAGGTTTGTCTCGTCTAGACGTGTTTACTTGCCTCCTTAGAGACTACGTGACCAACGTTTGGTGCAATCTCTTAAAAGCGATTTTAATTCATGTTATGAAAGGCAACATACGTTTTAAGCGTTTGCCCTGGAAATTCTCCGAGTCCTCGGTTCTCGAAAAAGATTAAAGGAAATAGTTCACCTTGCATTGTTTTTGTCAAACACGATTTGATTATATTTTGAAATACAACTTCTTTTCACATTGTCAAAAGTAGTCATACATCGCGCCGATTCAGGACAGAAGGACGTACATGATTAATTTTACCAAAACTATGTACGTACTCTCTGCAACGTCAAACGAAAGAATGGAATGGCTCAGCCAATCAGATTCGAGAGTAGTCGCCTAAGATTACTGTATAGCCTCCCGAAGGTCCACATTCTTGGCATTCTTTGTTTATGGCCCACATTCCTTCGACAAAAAGTTCAATATATTCGGCTGGAGAGCCTTTCCAGTCCAGAAAACTTGCAGTGAAGTTTTTTTTAACACGGCCTACAAAACTGCTATCTCAGTTCAAAACCCATGTTGAAGGTGAACTATTTCCTTTAAGGAGCGGTCGATAAACGATTTTCTTTGTGTTGAACTGTCAGACAGAAATAGCAATGTCGCCGAAATCTTGTTCTCAGTTTTTATATTAATTTATCATTAACCATTTTCCAGTTCAGCGGTCACGACGGCAGTCAGCGGACCTAACTAGCCGCCCCTTTGTGTTGGCCCGGCTGATCCGGTCAGGCAGTCAGCGGACCTAACTAGCCGCCCCTTTGTGTTGGCCCGGCTGATCCCGGTCGGCAGTCAGCGGACCTAACTAGCCGCCCTTTGTGTTGGCCCGGCTGACCCGGTCGGCAGTCAGCGGACCTAACTAGCCGCCCCTTTGTGTTGGCCCGGCTTGATCCGGTCGCGGTGCTTGGCCCGGCTATCCGTCTGCTGGCTAGTTGGCCGGGCTTTGATCCGTTCGCTGTGTTGGCCGGCTGATCCGTCGCTGGTGTTGGCCCGGCTGACCCGGTCGCTGTGTTGGCCCGGCTGAAAAAAAAGGTCGCTGTGGTTGGCCCGGCTAGAATAAAGGTAACGCTGGTGCGCCGGCTGATCCGGTCGTGGTGTTGCCCGTGATCGGTCGCTGGTGTTGGCCCGGCTGATCCGGTCGCTGGTGTTGGCCCGGCTGATCCGGTCGCGCTGCTCTGTGTTCCGGCGCCATATGGCTGCCGGGCCGGCACATATGGCAGCCGGGGTGACGCCGCCGGACACTCGTATGGCAGCCGGGGTGACGCCGCCGGACACTCATATGGCAGCCGGGGTGACGCCGCCGGACACTCATATGGCAGCCGGGGTGACGCGGCCGGACATAATGGGTGGGTTTGGCGCCAGGTCCGGGTGTCAGCCCCGCGGTTCGGGTGTCAGTGGAGGCGGAAGGGGGGGGGGTCACATTGATCAGGGTCTCATCCTCATCTCATCAGGTTTATATAGCCTTGGTCTCATCTATCGGCATGCCGTAGAGCCGGTCAGACAGACGTCAGCAGTGGCCTATATTTGGGAAGGGTTACTATGACACAACCTTTCGATTGACCGTCGAAACTAGAGACGTATGACAGATGTGCGTATGACAAGAGTTATTATGGTATAACAGAAGCATTCGTAATGGTGGAAAGACATTGCTTCTAAACGGAATGTACCATTGTACCAAGCCGGAATAAAAATGGTAGTCGATTTGAAACGTGAGGACGGCAGTATTTTGTCATTAGGTGAATTGAAAAACAAAGCTCCCCGAGTCAGGGTTGACTTCCTAACGTATCAAATGCTTATTCGAGTGATACCACAGATGTGGAAGGAAAAGTTAACTACCGGCAGATACAAACAAATAGCTGACCAAATAAATGAACATATCTCCTTTCCAATTGGTAATAAAATGCTAAAATCGACGAAATGCGCAGGTAGGCCACTTCCATAGAGCACAGGTAGGCCAGGCCAAGGCTTTAGAACAACGGCCAGGCAACACCAAGCGCGATAGCCAGGTGGCAGCACTACGGTCATAGAATAAATAGCTGGGAAAAGGTGTTTCAGATTCCTTACAGTTGCACGAAATCGACCAAATTGCAAACATTGCAGTATCGTATTATAAACCGATTTTTGCCTACCCGGCGATATATGTTTATCATAAATGTAGTTGAGACGCCTAAGTGTCGTCAGTGCAATCAGACGGATACCCTGGAACATTTTTTGTTCAGCTGTGATAAAGTAAAGCCTGTGTGGAATTTTATATTTCAAGAACTTAATAAAGCATCTATGAATTCGGTAGAAACAGTAATCTTCGGAACGACAGGTAACAAGTCGGCTATTAATTTATTAATACTACTTGCAAAACAGTACATAGTCCACTGCAAGCTAGCGCCAAACACATCAACGCCAACAGTGCAAGGTCTAATTCCATGGCATTTATTAATTATCATGTAGATATCGAACGACGAATTGCTATTCCAAATAATACAATTCAGACATTCTGAAACAAATGGCTTAACATGCTTGACGTGAGTGTCAGAATCCATGATTAGTTGGGGAGCGCAATGCGGAGCCGAGCCGAGCCGAGACCTGTTGTATGCCATGGTGTGTTGTCTCAGTCTGCTATCATGCCATGTAGTGTTTGATGCGTGAACAAAGGGGTACACAATGCGATAGGATGAGCCCCCGCCCACTCCCCATCCCGGGCTAACCCGGGACCGGCCCACGGCACATTTGGCCGGGCTGGTCGGCCGGCCGGCCCAGCTAGCCTGGTCGGCGGGTCGCACGCCTTGCCGGCCGGTGGCGAGGGGGCGCCGCTCCGCGGAGATGAGCCGCGGAGAAGCGCGAGGCGGCGCGGGCCGGGCTGCATTGATTCTTCATGCGTCGGCATGCATTGATATAGAGGGCAGCTGATTTGGAGGGTAATAGTTATGTGTAAGTGAAGAGCTGAGTTGATGATGTGTTTGGTTATCTTGCATACACGTGTGATATGTTGGCGATCGTCCCCCGCGCGATTATTGAGCTCATTAAACCATGAGCCGTGTGATGTGTGATGTGGTTATTATTTAGTTGATGTGTTGATATGTGAGTGCATTTTATGATGACATTCAACGCATCGTAATTCAAATGCACTGTTTTTCAAGTAGTTCTGTGAGTGATAGGATGTAAAGATTGTAATAAAATGAAGAAAAGTAAAAAAAGCTCAGTAACTAACATAACTAGCTAGGAGCATTCCGTAAAAAGCACTGAAATGCCCTTGAAGTACTCTTTCCGTAACGTTCCCTCAGGTTTGATATAGGGTCAATAGTTGAGGCTCCAGAGGTAAGCAAAGGTCAAAATGCCTAATTTCACGGAAAAAAGTGTTTTGCTTATAACTTGTTATGTATAAAAGCTAGAGCAATGCTGTTACCATCATCCATCGTGTTTCTCTTATCACGGCGCATCGAACCATATGTCGGATGACCTAAATAGGTCAAATAACACAATTACTGACCTGACCTGATGTCAAGGTCAAGTCAAATTTTATATCACTCGATGAAGGTTGACAAGAAAAACAGAATGGTGAAAACCATAGCACTCTACCTCACGTAGAAAACGAGTTATTGTACAAAAAACATATGCCTCAGAGAGGTCACAGAAGAAAATTATAACATGCATTCTTCTGCTTAGCTCCGAAATAGTGATATTGATGAATACTGACCAATATTTAGCTAGATTTCCTTGATTGGTTCGCATTTCAATTTTCTCCCATAAACTTATCATGGAAAGTCACAAAATTGACATGACCTCAGGTCACCGACATAACAAAATCCGAGATATACAATTTGTAGATACATATGTACTTATCACACAATGTGAGATTCAAACTGTTTGGTTCACTACTGTGGCTTCGGCATGATGTCAAACTGGCAAAAATGTTACTTGAGGTCAGGTCATTTAATGTGACCTGACGACGTGACTTTGAAAGTTAGCAAGTCAAAACTTTGAGAAAGTATGGGTAATTAATGCCCAAACAGCTATGCCAAATTTGGCGGCGCTACGCGCCGCCGTTTTCCCGCTACTCCTGAAAAACCTCTGGGGGCGGATATCCGCCCCCCCCGTCCGTGCGCGGGCTAAGTGACCGATTTCACACGTAGTCTTGCTTTTATAGCTCAGTTATTAGGCTACTGATCTAAATATTTATTGTTAGAGTTTAAGGCCTTACAGCTTTGAAAGGCTTTAACGGGGTTGCACTAGCCTTTCCCAACAACCAATCTATAGCAGCCTTATATATTGGACCTTGGACCGGAATCGGCAGCTCGGTTTGCCTGTGTCACACACGCGCAGGGGTTTCTGTTGCAAGATGCTATCAGTTTTAGTTCTAAGTCGGTACATTGCTGCCCGCTATGTGAGTCCACTGCATGCGATATATAAATACATTGTTTGTAACGCCAGTAACGCTATGTTGTAACTTGTAAGTGTCTCGCATCTATCCTGCTGAAAATGCACCGTTTTCACAGAGCCCCATGCTGCTCAAATCAGCACATTTTTCGGCCTTTGCACAACATAATTATTATCATGTTTCATCTAGCTTAGCCGCTCTGAGCCAAATTGTAATGCTTCAACTGAGGTAATTTTGCGTTAGTTCTCCAAGATAATCTATCTACTACACGCTTTGCGCTATATACTGGTGATTTAAGGATCACAACATGTCCATTTCACTGCGGTGGATAACACCGATGGTGTATTTTTGGCAGGGAGATGTATGCTGATCGGTTAATAAAGCTTTACGTGTGTGTTGACAGATATTTGGTCAGTTGTTGTTCTTGCAATACTGTGTCAGCAGAGCTGGTGAAAGCGTGCGAACGATCTGTCCGCTGCTAAGTGTCATGACACCGAGCAATTTCAATGAAATACTGCGGTCAGAGTCGCATGATGCTGCAAGTGGGAAATAGACATTCTCTTCCTGAGGTTAGCTACCCAACGATCAAGTGAAGAAATTACTTTGCAACTTGGCTTCGACGTTGATACTGTACTTCATAGTAAGCGGTTACCTAGTTCCGCTAGCCACCAAATTCCCCTCAACTGCGTCGTATCCGTGATACGGAGTTATACCTTCGGCTGAACAGCTGGACAGCGCTGTCTTGTTTCCGCCTGCTAGCTGCTGAAATGCGGACCTGGCAATTATACTTCATTACTTACCTGCGGTGGTGTTTGCCTCTTTAAATTGCTCGCAAGTTGTGCGATTTTCACACGCATGAATTGACCAATGACCTTGGTGTCAGCATAAAAAATACCAACTACAACCTAATAACAACCTAATAAACGAAGTACTTACAAAGGAAAACCTTGCGTTCCAAAAATGTTTGTCTTTCCACCAACCCAAAACCAGAGAATACTTAGTAACCAAGGATCAACAAACCCTGCACCAGTGTCAAGCATGGTAGGAACAAACCCGAAACAAGCCGTTGACCAAGGCACCAGCAGGTTTTCAGTGATGACAACGAGGATGCAACGAACTGTTGAGTAAACCGGAACTAACCCATGATTAAGCAGGTTTAGTATTCATCGTGACTGTACGATGCCTAAATCAATCCTCGCTGTGGCGAGATCCTAACCGTTTCTCATGTGCTTGTTTCTTGTCGAGATCTTGTTCTAACACGTACTCGCTTCTTTGGAAGCAGCAACACTTATATTGAAAAGACTTGCTCAACGACGACTCGTCGCAATCCCAGCAAGTAATTACGTTTCATTCGCTGAGATACATTTCGCAGTTATTTACGCGCCAGCTATGTAATTGTGACACTGGCTCTTCTATCTGTTTTCCATGGTTTCCTAGTTTCCCGGCGTAACTTGATAATCTTCATTTTATGACTAAGCTGCAACCACGGTAAAAGTCGGGACGTCATTTGATATAATCAGCTGACGGCGTGGGTATCACTTCAGGCAACCGCTGACTGCCGTAGTGTTAAAGGCCATAAAACTACAAAAAGTAAGTCGTTTTTCCAGTTAAATTAAGTTCAGCTTAGCATTGCGAGGCCATGAAATGGATCAAGCTATTTTTTATCATTTATTTAAGAAGATTGAAAGCTAGTTTAAAGCTAACGCTGCTTCGTAATTCGTGTAAGAGTGATACTCATACGTCATAATTGTCAGCAAAACTTTAACCTGAAACACAAAGAAGAAGCCAGTATATTCGCCTTTTTGTATGTTAATTGAGCTATAATTTAAGTAAGATGCACTGAGAAAACAGGGTCAAACCTGAAAAGAGTGAACAATCAACAGTGATACTCAATATGAACTCGATTCAAAGAACTCAGTACACGCCTGCAAATTTAAAAAACGCTATGTGAGGAAATATTTATGTCAGAAGTGCGCCAAAAACGTAACGTGCTCTTTCTTACTTTAATTTCGCTTCAATCTTGCAATAATCTATCTTTTTATTATTAAAAAAAAATAGAAGCAAGGACTGTCCTATAAGTGATGTATCTCACATAACTAAGAACTAAAGCCGTTTTCCCGATGAATTGAGGAACAACTTACGGCCTTATGGCCTTTAACACTACGTCGTCAGCTGAGTATGCCATGCTACTTTTATGACGTCACAGTTAGGTTGCGTATTGTGTTTTCTAGAAGTTATGGGCGCCACATAACCTAAGTAGTTGCGGCGCCCCAAAGCCCAAATCACCATCATCATCATGCCTAAATCAAGTCAGTACAAGGGGTTAACTAACCCGATGATCCCCCTCTCCCCGGATCGCCCCCGCCCCCTCTCCCCGGATCGCCCTTCCGTTCCGTTCTGCCCCAAATTTGCAAACGATTGCTGTTTCACTCATACCTTTTTATTAGCACAAGCACAAAAACAGCGTGAAAATAATATAAAGCACAACAAAAATTGTGGAGCGTGAGCACCACTGTGTCCCTTCATGCAGCTGTTTTAAGAGGTGCGGTCTTTCGGCAGTGCGTCTTCGACGCCGAGGACGTGGGCAGCTATACGAAGCGCCCAGTGTGCTCGCCCCGCATGGAGCGCACCTGAGCGAGAAGACAAACAAGGACAGACGCGCACCACAGAAGGGCGTGCGCGGCCGAGGGACGCCGAACCACACACGCGGATGCCGTCCGCGCAGATGGGCGTTTTTCCGAACGATGACGGCGCCCACGCCGGGGGAGCGCTTACGCGGAAAAAAATTATAGCGCGTCTCCCAGCGTCCAAGCCATGAACTTCGGCACCCGATCTGAAGAAAGACACAACAAATTAGTAAAAAACTGACAGCCGACGACATGGTGTATAAGAGAGATTGTCACGACAAAAAAGACACCAACCCAACGAGAAGCCTATCTTTAATCAAGTTTGGTTAAATCGTGAAAGCACAAACATAATTTCCAGTTGTCACTGCATTGATATAAAAAACCATAGCAATATCTACAGCCATTGATTCACATAACTTACCTTGATCAAGATGATCGCCCTCCGTATCCAAAGCCCCGTACGCTTCAACTTTTTAACGAGACCACACGATACAGAACCTGCGACCAACAGCTGCAGCACGTGAATGGCGCCAAATCATGCGCGTGCATGCATCGCAAGATCCCCCGCGCGCGCGCACCGAGCTGCTCGCGCGCATTCTTGCGATGGGACGCTAGTTAACAAATCTGAAACCAAGGTTGATATAATAACGAATTCGTGTATCGGCGAAGGCTAAACCAATGCAGAAGCATCTCGGTACACACTCTTCCTTACTACGTCAAAAACGAGACGGAAACTAACTCAATATCAATGCGAAAACAAAGGCTAGTAATGAACTGGTTCAAAACAAACCTATCCTTGATTATCACTTAGTGTAGGCCTAGTTATGAGCTAGTTTTGATAATGACCATTGACCAAGTCAAAACAAAGTAAACCCTTGTGATTTGTGAACATTCTTTTCAGTGAGTAACTCTGTGTCTATACGCAACCTAAGTCGGGACGTCATTTGATATAATCAGCTGACGGCGTGGCATACTCAGCTGACCTGCGTAGTGTTAAAGGCCATAGACACAAAATGTAAGTCGCTTTCCGTTAAATGAAAATTCAGCTTTAGCATTGAGAGGCCACGAAATGGATCAATATACTACTTAGTCATTTTATTTAAAGAAAGATTTAAAGCTAGTTTTAATGGCTAACGCTGACTTCGTAATGTCGTGTCCCCTATTGAGGGTAACTACTTATACGTCATAAATTGTCAGCAACTTCCTGAAAACAAAAAGAAGAAATTATATTGTCTTTTTGTATTTAATTGAAGCATACTTTAAGTAAATTGCATGAGAAAAACAACTGAAGAGTGAACAAATCAGCAATTGGACACAATGATATGACCGTCATTTAAAGACGCATACTGGCTAGAAGATTTAAACGTCTATGTGTGAAATATTTTGTCACAATTGCGGGCCAAAAAACGTAACGCTGTTTCTTCTTAGCTTAATTTCGGCTTAATGTCTTGCAATAAATCCTATCTTTTAGTATTAAAAAATAGAGCAAATGCTTCTTTAAACGTGATGTATCTCACATACCTAGACTAAGCCGTTTTTTCCGATGATTGCACGGAACAACTACGGCCTAGCTTTAACACTGACTCGTGCTGAGTATGCGCCATAGCTACTTACTTTTTGAACGTCAACAGTTTGTTGCGTAGCACTTAATTGAGATGATTAATCATATCGGAGGTTAACTCCCAGCTGATCGGGAGTAACCCTCCCTGCTGTATCGAGGTAACCTCCCTGCTGTATCGGAGGTAACCCCCGTCTGTATCGGAGGTAACCTCCCTGCTGTACGAAGTAACCTCCCTGCTGTATCGAGGAGGTAACCTCCCTGCTGTATCGGAGGTAACCTCCCTGCTGTATCGGAGGTAACCTCCCTGCTATATCGGAGGTAACCTCCCTCTAGCTGACTCTCTTACCACGGCAGTGAATAGGTGACGGTTGTCAGCTTCAGAGGCGCAGCCAAACCTTCGGTAAGGGCACGGTTTCCCAGGGTCCCTCCTTGGCAAAGCCCCCCCTCAGCCCTCTCCTCCGAAAACAACGTCGCGAAAAAATATTACCCCGGATTTAGGCCACTATATTTTGCATGAGGGCTCCTAAAGAGTCGCAGAAAGGGATGTCGCCGATAATGTTTTAGTATGAAAGTCGGCCCAATGGGGGGGGGGGGCACGTGTCCCCTCTGCCCCCTGGCTGCGCCCCTGGTCAGCTTGTTTGACCTGTCTGAAGCCATCACCTGTCTCTGCTCCGGGGAGACGTGAGCCATCACCTGTCTCTGCTCCGGGGAGACGTAGACATAGCTCTGATGTCGACTGAGCGGCACACAGGGAGCACGGTGATGCATCACCTGAGTCCTCGCTGCTCCGGGAGAGCGTGAGACACATCAACACGGCGGACATGCATTCACGTGCTCCGGGAAACCGTGAGCCATCACCTGCTCTGCTCCGGGGAGACGTGGAGGCGGCATCACCTGTCTCTGCCCGGGGAGACGTGAGCCATCACCTGTCTCTGCTCCGGGGAGACGTGAGCCATCACCTGTCTCTGCTCCGGGGAGAACGTGAGCCATCACACTGTCTATGCTCGGGGAGACTGAGACCAGTCACGCTGTACCCTCTGCTCCGGGGAGACGTGAGCCATCACCTGTCTGGAAGCTCCGGGGAGCACATGAGCATCACCCTGTTCTGCTCCGGGGAGACGTGAACCCATCACCTGTCTCTGCTCCGGGGGGACGTGAGCCATCCCTGTCTCTGCTCCGGGGAGACGTGAGGCCATGCACCTGACTCTGGCTACCGGGAGACGTGAGCCATCACCTGTCTGCTCCGAGGGACGAATGTACGCGCAGTCACACGTGTCCTGCTCCGGGGGAGGGACGTGAGACCCATCGAGCCTGTCTGCGGTGACTCCGGCGAGAGGGGAGCACATCACCTGTCCAAATCTGCTCCCGGGGAAGACGTGCAGCCATCCACTGTGGTCTGGTCCGGGAGACCATGAGCCATCAACCCTGTCCTCCTCTCCGGGGAGGGACGTGAGACAGGGTCACCTGTCTCTGCTCCGGGGGAGAACGTTGAGCCATCAGCCTATGTCCTCGCTCCGGCGAGAACGTGAGCCATGCACCCTGTCTCTGCTACGGGGAGACGTGAGCCATCCACCTGCTCCGCACCGGCGCGAGACGCTGAGCCGAGGCAGCTGTCTGCGTTCCGGGGAGCACCGTGAGCCATCACCTGTCTCTGGGGCGGCCGGGGAGACGTGAGCGCGAGGACCTGGTCTCCGCCCGGGAGACGTGAGCCCGACCCTGTCCTCTGCTCCCGGGAGACGTGAGCCATCACCTGTCTCTGCTACCGGGGAGACGTGAGCCATTCACCTGTCTCTGCTCCGGGGAGAACGTGACCGATCACCTGTGTTCGCGCTCCGGGAAGACGTTAGCATTCAGCCTGTCCTTCTCGGGATGACCCACGTGAGCCATGCACACACTGATCTCCCGGCGGGCCGGCCGGAAAACGTGGAGGCGCAGCGACGGCTGTCTCTGCTTACCAGCGGGAGACGTGAGCCACGTCATAAGCACCTGTTCCCGCGGACGGGCAGACCGATCGCAGCCACGAGCGTGCTTCATGCTGGGGCGGGGGGAGCAGGTACCGATGAGGCGCGAACAAGCGGGAACATGTCTCCATGCTTCCGCGGAGGAGGATCGTGAGCCATCACCCGGTGGCATCCCTAGCGGTTGACACGGCGGAGTCCGAGAACGTGGACCACCTGTGGGCGGCGTAACTAGCCGGGGAGACACTCCGAGCCGATCACACCGCGGGACATGTGGACTCTGCTCACAGTCACGGGAGACGTGGGGGAGCCATCCACACGTCCGCCATGCACCGGAGGACGTGAGCCATCAACCTGTCCTGCTCGGGGAGACGTGAGCCAGTCACCTTCTCTGCTCCGGGGAGCGTGCAGCCATCACCTGCGCGGCGGCCGGGGGACGTGAGCCATCTACTGCTCGGTGCTCCGGGAAAGACGTGAAGCCATCACCTGTCTCCTGCTCCGGGGGACATTGACCCCGCCATAACGCTGTGGTGGACCAGCGACACACGTCCAACGGGGGAGAACAGGGACACGTGGCACGAGTCTACACGCGGCATCGAGCACAGCGAAGACGTGAGAACATCACCGGCTGTGCGTTCAGCGCGCGGAACCGAGACTTTGGCGACACCAGGTGTCTCTGCTCCGAGAAGACGTGAAGCCATCGCACGCGTGTTCTCTGGCCCCTGGGGAGACGTGAGCCATACCTGTCTTGCTGCTCCGGGGGACGTGAGCCATCGCCAGTCTCTGCTTCCGGGGAGAGCGTGAGACCATCACCTGTCTCGCTCCGGGGTAGACGTGAGGCCATCGCCTGTCTTTGCTCCGGGGAAACGTGAGCATCACTGTCCCTTCTCCGGGGAGACGTGAGCCATCACCTGTCTCCGCTCCGGGGAGACGTGAGCCATCACCTGTCTCCGCTCCCATCACCTGTCTCCGCTCCAGGGAGACGTTAACTCCCATAACGTCGCCTCCTCAGGGCTGATTGGTGCCCAACCCCTCGCCTGAATGGCCCGCTGGTGGACCTATTCGCCTGACTCGCTGCGAGCATCGAGCGGCGCGCTGTAATGGGCAGCTAAGAGGCGGCGAGGTTTGAAACAATAGAGTCATTAGATCGGGAGGCACACCTAACGCAATCGGCTGTTTTTTCAAGACCTACGGCCAGCATTGGTGAGATATAGCTGCCATGCGTGAATCGTAAAAATCTCAACTCGATTGTTCCAGAGATTCCTATCGGGCAAGCTGTTGAATGGTCCTTGGTGGGTGACTTTTACCCGGGTCATGTAGCGCCTTCATTTGAATAGCCCTTCTGTTGTTTCTTTGCATTCATTTTCCCTGGTCTTCACTTTCCGTTGCTATATGAACTTAACATTCATTCATTCATTCATTCATTCATTCGCTGTCCGACACGGACGAATGGATACCACGATGGGAAACGCAGGAAGCGCCGTTTCTGGTCCGGTGCGACTGAGCCAAACAAAGCGTACCGGTCTCCGCCACAATAGCTGTTCACGCCCCCCATGGTCTCCGCCACAATAGCTGTTCACGCCCCCCATGTCACTTGCCGTGCAAAGAAGCCACTGAACGGGCATCAAGGGCCGCCCGCCACTGCCGGGCGGACCTCAGCTGATCACTGGACAAAGTGCAGCTACCCGGTCACTGGCAATGCTGGGTAACAACGGTCACTGCCCATGCTAGGTAAAGGATATGGTTCACCTTGGATTGTTTGTTTTTCCAAACACGATTTGATTATATTTTGAAATACATCTTCTTTTCATATTGTCAAAAAATAGGCATGGGCGGAGGATTGTTTTTCAAAGTTCCCGAGGACCGAGGCCCAGTTACGTAGCCTGAGTTTTCCCTTCACTCCTCAGCCAAATGTTGTTGACCGGGGGGGGGGGCAGGTCGTCAGCAGAATCAATTTTTATAGTGCAAATTGTTTGCTCAAGGGGGGGAGCCTGTCCGGCTCTGTTTTTGTGCGTGGCCGCTCTGGCCGGCTCTGTTTTGTCGTGGCCCGCTCTGTTCGGCTCATAGGCGTACCCAAGGGGGGGGGGGCAAAAGGGGCAATTGCCCCCCTGAAGATCCATTTGTGCCCCCTTGGCCAATGGGCCCCCTGGCTAATGGGCCCCCTTGGCCAATGTGCCCCCTTTGGAAATAGGGCCCGAAGGGCCCAATTTTCTCTCTAAAGACCACGCGAAGCGTGGTCTTTAGAGTGTTAAGAGCACGATCAGAGGCTCTTTCAGAGGTTCTTTCAGAGCAGTTCCCAATTCCATTTTGGCTTGGGGGTTAGAGTGGATAATTTGAGCCCAAAAAGACCAGAGAGGTACAATTATGTAGAAAAGGCACGATATTTGATCTTAACTTTTTGAATATGAAAAGCAGTGGTTTCATTTGAAAATCATGATTTTGAGTAACCATATTTTACTTTTATCAGAATCAATGATCAACATATTCATATTGGAGTGGAAAATTCATTCCTAAATGAGAATGAGAGTGGAAAAATATTCACAGTTGGGTATCTCACCACCCAAACCGAACAAAATTTTTGGGACACTGCTTAAGAGGTTTTTGAGGGGCAGGAGTACCCCCTAAGGCGACCAGAGTGCCACCTCAGGTTGGCCAGAGTGTCTTCTAGGGTGGAAAGAGGGCCCCTCAGGCGTCAGAGTCATAGGCGTACCAAGTGAGGGCAAAAGGGCAATTGCCCCCCTGAAGGTCTGTGCGTGCACCCTTGACCCATGTGCCCCCTTTGAAATAAGGGCCCGAAGGGCCCAATTCGTAATCTAAAGACCACACAAAGAGTGGATTTCAGAGCACTTCAGTTTTTTTTTCCGGCACTTCAGTTTTTTTTTTCCCGATGTTCTATAGGTCAGAGGGCCCCCTCAGGCGGCTCTGGGGTTTCATGGATGCAGAGCAAGGCCTTTGGAGCATCAACTGGACCTCACACATTTGGCTAGTGCGGCCAGAGACGCAGCCAACCTTCAACAAGGGGGCACGGCATCCCAAGGGCCCCCCTCAAGAAAGGCCCCCCCCGAAAAACATGGCGCGAAAATAAACAAATCTCACCGATTTAGCCACTATATTTTGCAGGGGCCCCCCAAAAGTCGCAAAAGGGAACGTCGCCGACAATTTTTTAGTGAAAAAGTCGGTCCAAAAGCGCACATGCACTGCGGCCCTCTGCTGTCCTCAGTGCACGAAATAGGGCCTGCGCCACGGTGCTCTCACACAATTTTCGCCGTATTTGCCGGTCCTGGCAAATACGCGATTGTTTAGGGGGGATGTTACCGGGTCCTCTGAAAAAATAATGTTTTGTGTTTTTTAGTGGGTTTCCTTGTGCCCCTCGACCGGAAATTCCCCCCCCCCTGAAGCGAATCCTTAGGTACGCCCTTGTCCGGCTCGTTTTTGTCGTGGCCCGGGCGCTTCTGTCTGGCTCTGTTTCGCGTGGTCGCGCTCTGTCCGGCTCTGTTTGTCGTGGCGCCCGCTCTTGTCCGGCTCTGTTTTTGTCGTGGCCCGCTCTGTCCGGCTCTGTTGGTCGTGGCCCCGCTCTGTCCGGCTTCTGTTTTCGTGGCCCGCTTTGTTCCGGCTCTGTTCGGTCGTGGCCCGCTCTGTCCCGGCTTCTGTTTGTCGTGCCCGCTGCTGTCCGGCTTTCTGTTTTGTCGTTGCCCGCTCTTGTCCGGCTCTGTTTTGTCTGGCCCGCTCTGTCCGGCTCTGTTTGTTCGTGGCCCGGCCTAATGTCCGGGCTCTGTTTTGTCATGCCCGCTTGTCCGGGCTCTGTTTTGTCGTGGGCCCGCTCTATTCCGGCTTTTTTTGTCGTGGCCCGCTCTGTCGCGGCTCTGTTTCGTGTGGGCCGCTCTGTCCGGCATCTGTTTTGTCGTTGGCCCGCTCTGTCCGGCTCTGTTTTGGTTCGTGGCCCGCTCTGTCCGGCTCTGTTTTGTCGTGGCCCGCTCTGTCCGGCTCTGTTTTGTCGTGGTCCGCTCTGTCCGGCTCTGTTTTGTCGTGGCCCGCTCTGTCCGGCTCTGTTTTGTCGTGGCCCGGCGCTCTGTCCGGCTCTGTTTTGTCGTGGCCCGCTCTGTCCGGCTCTGTTTGTCGTGGCCGCTCTGTCCGGCTCTGTTTTGTCTGGCCCCGCTTTGTCCGGCTCTGTTTTGTCGTGGCCCGGCGCTCTGTCCGGCTCTGTTTTGTCGGTGGTCCGCTTGTCGCGGCTCTGTTTTGGTCGTTGCCCGCTCTGTCCGGCTCTGTTTTGTCGTGGCCCGCTCTGTCCGGCTCTGTTTTGTCGTGGCCCGCGACCCGACACTCGTGACCTCACGCTCAGAGTTCACTAGAGATTATAGCTGCCCGAAATTAGTCTGTCCGTCAGCCATTGAAAAATGACTGCGTCTGTCTCCAATTGAGTATGCGTTGTCGTTAGACCGGTGCTGGCGGTGAAATTGTTTTTCGCCGCGGTCACATCTAACCAAACGGTCACCGCAGTGTCGTCAATGGCGGTCAGAACGGTCCCCACAGTGTCCGCTGATAACGGTCAGAACGGTCCCCACAGTGTCCGCTGATAACGATCAGAACGGTCCCCGCAGTGTCCGCTGATAACGGTCAGAACGGTCCCCGCAGTGTCCGCTGTTAAAGGGACACTGCCACCTTCCCAAAAGTTCTCAAATGTACGCCGCTTGTGGTGCTAAATATGAAGTAATTGCTGCCGAACACGATTATGACATTTGTTTCTCACAAACATTACTCAATTTCATAAAAAGTCAAGTTTTAATATTTGGGTTGATGACGTCATATAAAGGAATTTCGGGAAAGCGAAAACCTTCACGCTGCCATATGTAGGCTAATGTATCGCCAAATGTAAAACAAGTCTACTATCATCAACATTTAGTAAAGAGTGACGACGTCATCGGATCAGGGTCCCCGTTCAAATACACTGGCGGACTGGGATTGTTATTAGGATGTGCAAAAAGCCAAACTTTTTTGTGATTCGACCTCGGCGGGTGTGTTTTAACTGTACTATACATAATTTCATGCCTAGCAACGGAAAATGGCCTATCTCAATTTCTCAACTCAAACTATAATTGTTAAGGTGGCTAGTGTCCCTTAACGGTCAGAACGGTCGCGCGCAGTTCCGCTGATAACGGTCAGAAACGGTCCGCGCAGTGTCCGCTGATTCGTCCAGAAACCGGTCCCCGCAGTGTCCGTGTTTGCCACTGGCGTATTGTATTTGTGTGTGTGTGTTTGTGCGGGTAGCCCAGTTGAAGGACGAGCGGCGCGGTGGCGGGTACAGAGTACCACAGCGTACAGAGTACCACAGTACAGACTACAGAGTACCACAGCGACGTGGCGGCGGGCTGCGTCCTGTCTGCCAAGACATCGACACTGCAGCAGCGTTGGCTAAGGCTCTCTTGTTCCTCTGCCCTCCACGTGCGGCGCCGTCAGAGCGCGTATCAAACTGTGGCGCTCGTGGCGCGGCGGGGGCGGTGGCGCGCGACTGTTTACTGCACCGGGTCTGCCGCACCGCGGCGCGCCATCAATATTTATACGCGCGGAAATAGCGTGCCATCGTTCAGCCGGTGCCGCCGGGATGAGGGATCGAAATAGCCGCGATCTGTCGACGGCACGCTGCAGCGGAGACAGAACGGCCGAGGACCGCCGCCGCCTTCCCCGAGGATATGTATGTATGTATGTATGTATGTATGTATTTACGTCACGTGGGCATCCACAAATTGGCGTGGCTATTTTACTACTATGGGGTCACTGGAATTGGTTTACCGAGCAGATCTTAACTTAACGAGTTAATGACAAGTACCATAAGTTTTGATTTTTTGTTAAAAACTATATCGACAGAAATAGGCGCCTGGGCTGAAATAGGCTGTGCGAAAATTTGATTCTGATTCGGCCAATCCTTAACAAATTATCGACAAAACGGGGTCTCACGCGGTCTGAAATCCATAGTAGCCTAGCTATCCAAAGAGATCGTGAACAATTGCAAACTTCCTCCGACCGATACAAATGGTACTTTTGGAACATTGTATGATTCTATTTGCCAAACGAAGCCTCTGGCCGGGATTGGGCGCCGGCCCCACTCGGCCAACTTCGAAACTGTACACATTGAGACGTCAGAGACCACGGCGCGGCCGCCGCCGGTCATGACCTGACCCTGACCGGCCAGCCGGTCGGCGGCGGCCGCGCCGTGGTCTCTAACGTCACGCTGTGTACAGTCTCGAAGCTGGCCGATTGAGGCCGGCGCCCAGTCCCGGTCAGAGGCTACGTTTGGCAAACATGGTCATACAGTTGTTCAAAAGTACCATTTGTATCGGTCGAAGGAAGTTGGCAATTGGTCACGGTCTCTTTGGATAGCTAGGCAAGTGGACAGAGCTAGGGTTTTTAACATGCGATGCACCGTTTTTCCGTCACTGGCCGAGAGCCCGCTCCGTAAGCCGAGTCGGCGGCGCGCAGTGCTCAGCTCGCGTGTCGCGAGGGGCGATTCTGCGCGTGAGGCGCAAGAGTGACGACAACAACTTAGTGACGACAACGGGAGCGCTTGGCTTTGATGCAGCCGTGCAACCAACCAAACCATCTTATGGCTTTGTATTCTATCTTACATTGACGTCCAGAGCATGACGAATCGGTAGACATATCATTTGTCTGCATTTTCGTCATACCATATATGACGCCGGCCGCCAAACGAAAGGGGCGCGATTTTGGACAAAGTGTCGATTTACAAAAAAGGCGCTCGATGAATTTGTGAAAAATTTACATCGGTAGATTCTACGTGAGCTCAGCTTTCGAATGGTGTATCTCCCGTAGTTTGACACCTCCGAACCCTTCCAACGAACCGTGCCACGCGCGTTGCGACACCCAGTTCGTCGCTCCGACGTCTTACATGTGGGCTCTGAAGCCCAAGCCGTGCAGAAGAGCCAATATATGTGTCTGACTGACGTCATAGTGGGCCTCTAAGAGGCTGGTGATGCGTTATCCTCATAGCCCACAATCCGACAGAGGCAGAAGTAATTCGGCTGCAGAGCCTCTCGATTGGCCACCAGATCGCCATCCTGCGGCAACACAGTGCCGTCCTGTATTGTGCCGTGACCGATACCGGCTGGCTTGGTGAGTCGGCCGCCAGGCGGCGCCCTCAGTCAATTGATGACGTCACACCGGTTTTCAGTCACCGCGTCGTCACTGTGGTTTTGTCATCGCTCGCAAGGTGCTCAGAGTCTAGGTGCGCAGTGGTGATTGTACGTGCTTCATACTCTGTTTTCCTGTTGTCGGGCTCGGCCTCTTAAGCCCTGCCCTCTGCCCTCTGGACCCTGTTCTGAACTGTGCAACCGGTAAAGTCCGATTGATGTTTTCGTCAGCGCGTCGACCTGGCTCTTTATTCCCAGGGTATGACACCGATCTCTGTCGAGATATCCTCCTCTCCGCTCGGCGTGACCTCTCGATACGATCGATCCATGTCGCGACCCTCCTCAGCAGCTGCCGCTCCTGACGAACAATCGGCAGGCTGTGCCGTGACCTAGGCCGGCATCTCTGACACCGCCCCCTTTACCCTGCCTCCCGCCTCCCTCGCCGGGGGAGGGGTGGCAGTCAGACAGGTGTGTATCGTGACCGAGGCCTGTCTGGAGCTCAGCCGGAGTCCAGCGCCCCTCTCAGCCGCCGGTCAGCCGCCCATGCCCAGCGTGTTTATGCTAATCGGTGTGTAATTTTGTTGGCTGAGGGCGCGCCGGCGGCCGGGGGTGCTGCTGCCCTGCTGGCCCGGCCTGGCCGGTAATGAGGCGGGTGGCGACGCGCTGATGGCGGGCTGTCACGCACTGACTGAGCCATTCGGAGTGGACGTTGGCCGTGGGTGGTACCGTCTTCTGTGGCGTGACACGTCGTTATCCGGCCGTGTACCTCACCCGCCCTGGCGTTCCTGCCCTTCATTCTTATCACCGCCTCTGCAACCTACGTCTATCACTCTGAACTCTGCACCTCTGCAAGGGCGGATCCAGGGGGGGGGCAAAGGGGCCATGGCCCCCCCCAAACCACCCAAAATCGGCGCAAATTTTGACACATTTCCTGAGTTTTGTCGTAAAACTAAGCAACTTTTACTAAGAGAAAGGTTTGTTTTAAATCAGTTATTGATACAAGTAAGCAAGCCGAAATCCCGAATGAGTTTTCAAGAATTATGCGATAATTTTTGGGAATTTGAAGCCCCCCAAACTGTCAAAATCACACTTTCTGGATCCGCCAGTGCACCTCTGTACCTCTGTAGTGTCATACTGACTCACGCCGCTCCTTTTTAGTGTCGATTTATCACGCCTTCCCCTCTCGGTTCCGCAATTGGCGTTATTTTCGTCGCTGTCGTGCAGCGGCCCCGCTGTGGTTCAGCTGGTGCAGCGGCCCCGCTGTGGTTCAGCTGGGTTCAGCTGGTGCAGCTGCCCCGCTGCGGTTCAGCTGGTTCAGCTGCCCCGCTGTGGTTCAGCTGCCCCGCTGTGGTTCAGCTGGTGCAGCGGCCCCGCTGTGGTTCAGCGGCCCCGCTGTGGTTCAAAGGTTAGGATAGGCCCATGCAACGTGTACACCTGCAGCGCTAGTTGACAGGAGAAACGGCGACGCCAGCAATTCAAACACGTTGTTTCTGGCTTAGAAAACGGTATTATTTCAAACAAGTAGTCAGTGTCCATATATGTGCATACTGCATAGGTACATAAATAATTTCATATCGTTATCGCTTTTTTCCGCATAATATTTTCTTCCACTCCATTGCCAGCACGGCAAATCGTTTGTGATTCGGGCCTGTGGTGTGCGTTTGTAACTCGGTTCTGTGGCGTGCGTTTGTAACTCGGTTTTGTGGTGTGCGTTTGTAACTCGGGCCTGTGATGTGCGTTTGTAACTCGGGTCTGTGATGTGCGTTTGTAACTCGGTCCTGTGGTGTGCGTTTGTAACTCGGTCCTGTGGTGTGCGTTTGTAACTCGGTTCTGTGGCGTGCGTTTGTAACTCGGGCCTGTGGTGTGCGCTTAGGCGGGGTTGTCGACAGACTCTATTATCGGTGTCTGCTGTTATCGGTGTTTGCTGTTCCGTGTTTCTGCTGTTTCGGTTGTATCTCTGCTGTTAACCCTGTTATATCTTGGCCGCTACTCAGCCGGGCGGAGAGAGAGAGAGAAGAGAGAGAAGATGACTGAGAGAGATGAAGAGGGAGAAGAGATGAGAGAGAGAGAGAGAGAGAGGAGAGAGAGATGGGATGCTGACTGAGAGAACGTAGAGCGAGCGAGAGCGGAGAGCGAGAGCTGAGTAGCGAGAGCGAGAGCGGGAGAGCGATGAGCGAGAGGGAGAGCGAGCAGCAGAGGACGAGGAGCCGAGCAGCGAGAGCGAGAGCGAGAGCGACGAGCGAGAGCGAGAGCTGAGAGGAGAGCGAGAGCGAGGAGCGAGAGCGAGAGCGAGAGCGAGAGCGAGAGCGAGAGCGAGAGCGAGAGCGAGAGCGAGAGCGCTAATCGCCAGCTGTCCGGATGCGTCCTGGTCGGTTGTCGCGCGTATGACTGACTGACTTGTCTGATGGACGTACTCGCCTCCGATACACTGTCATGCTATGTGTCACCGATCTGAGGATCGCGCGCTCCATCGCCACCTGCGTCACGCGCCGCCACTGCTCAGCGAGTCACCGCTCGCTTCCTGCGTACCGATAACAAATCATGTATTTTAAATGATGAAACGTGAACCCGAACATTATACTTAATTGCTAACCTGCGGTAGTGTTTGCCTCTTTAAATTGCCCGCAAGTCGTGCGATATTCACGCACCACTGACCATGGAGTTAGTAATTCGGTCAGTCTATTTGAGAGATTATCGTATATCGGAGGTGACCGAGCGATGCGTCTCAGTGCGGTTAATGTATACGTTGCCAGGTTACTGAGCCGATGCCTGCGGCTATGACGTGTCTGTGCCTGCCACGTGTCTGTGTTTGGCACCACATCACCCCGGCACCGACACCGCCCCCTCACGACGCCGTGGTTTCCTGTGATTTCAGCGTCGTGTCTGATGGCTACCTGGACCGGGTCGACCGTGCTCATCTGACTCTCTACACACCGCCATGGAGAGTGCCGTGATGCCCCCTCCGGCGCCGGCCCCTGGGCGGCTGCACGCCGGCCGAGAGCGGGCCCACGTCCAGACCCGGCTGCAGGGCTACGTCAACGGCAGCGTCAACGGCGCCGCGCGGCCGCCCGCCTTCGGACCGTCCAGCCTGCGCTCCAGCTACAACGAGCGGCTGTACCCGCGCCACCGGGAGCGGGTGCTGGCGCAGCACGGCGGTCCGCGCAGTCTGAGGGACGGTCCTGGAGGGCCCGGCTCGGGGCCGGCCGCGCCCGCCGCCGGCTCCTCCACGGTCGGTATGGGCCCGCTGTACCGCAGCAGCTCGTCCCTGGAGCTGGAGACGGCGCCGGGCGGCGGCCTGAGACGCGAGTTCGGCTCGCACGGCTCCATCGACGTGATGGCTGCTGGCGGAGATGTCCCCTGCCTGGGTGCGCCACGTGCTGGCTCGGCCACCGCCGCCGACGCCAGTCCGCGGCTCAAGTCGCGGCTGCAGAGGCTCTGGGACCGGGACCGGCGCGGCAGCCGCAAGACAGCAGAGCCGTCACTATTCCGCAAACTGCGCGGCGGCGGAGCGCGCGACCCGGGCCGAGCCGAGCCGGAGACGAGCCGCTCGTCCGACTCGCTGGACGGCGAGGTGCGACTTGAGGAGCGGCGCCGGCGCCGGGCGCTCGTCCACTATGACTGTCAGAGTCTGCAGGCGAGCCTGTCGGCAGCAGCGCAGCAGCGAACCCAGCTGGCGAGGAGGAGGAACACGGCCACTGGCGCCAGTGCGGCGGCCGCCGCCGGGGATGCTGCTGTTGCCGCCGCCGCCGCCGCCGCCGCTGCTGCCACTACCGAGACGCCGGCGGATGACCAGGAGAGCGGGGACGGCCGCAGCAACGATATCGTGCTCAGGTGAGGTGCAACTCGCTCTTGGGGTGAACCTGTTGTATAACTCTCGTTGGTATTGTTGATTTATCATGTTGCTTTGGATGCTAGCGGATCGACAAAGCCCTGATGTTTTTGGTTCGGTACATTCGTGCCAACTGGTAAGGATTTTAACACGTGCTCAGGGTCTTAAGTAGAGAACCATTTATCTGTTCAATAATACTGAGATTTAGATGAACCGTTCGGCTTCTTCGGATCCTGTACAACGCTTAGGATGACCTTCGATATTTTAAAGATAGCAACATAGTACAGGGCACGACTTGGTTGTAGATCATGATTCAACTTGGGTCGGTTTAGTGCGGAAAGGCTGAGTCCGATTACCCGGCTTTTATTGGTTGGCCAGGGCCGGGCATGACCGCTTTTGTATCTGTAAACCTTGCTGGGTGTGACTTGTATGGCGTTCGCACATAGGTACTGTGGCTGTCATTTTTAGCTCAGTTGCAGCGTTTTAGCAGGGCAATAGTTGCCTCTAGACCAGCAGGTGTTGCAATAGGCGTGCCTTATCAGGGCAAATATTGCCTCTAGACCCAAGCAGGTCGTTTGCAATAAGGCGTGCCTTATCAGGCTATAGTTGCCTGCCTAGACCAGCAGGTTGTTGCAATAGGGCCGCGCTGCCTTAGCAGGCAATAGTTGTCCTTCTAGAACGCAGCTAGGTGTTGCAAATAGGCGTGCTTAAGCAGGGCAATTGTTTGCCTCTAGACCAGCAGGTGTTGCAATAGGCGTGCCTTAAGCAAAGGGCCAAATAGTTGCCTCTTAGAAACGGCAGCAGGTGTTGCAATAGGCGTGGCCTTTAGCAGGGCAGATAATTTCCTTCTAGACCAGCAGGGTGTTGCAATAGGCCGTGCCTTAAGCAGGGCAATAGTTTGGCCTCTAGACCAGCAGGTGTTTAGCCAATAGGCGTGCCTTAGCAGGGCAAATAGTTGCCTCTAGACCAGCAGGTGTTGCAATAGGGCCGTGGCCTTAGGCAGGGGCAAATAGTTTCCTCTAGAACGCAGCAGGTGTTGCAATAGGCGTGCCTTAGCAGGCAATAGTTGCCATCTAGGACCAGCAGTGTAGCATAGGTGCGGTGGCCTTAATCTAGGGCAATAGTTGCCTTCTAAGACACAGCAGGTGTTGCCAATAGGCCGTGCCTTTAGCAAGGGCAATAGTTGCCTTCTAGAAGCCAGCTAGGTGTGCAATAGGCGGTGCCTGTGAGCAGGGCAATAGTTGCCTTCTAGACGGCAGCAGGTGTTGCAATAGGCCGTGCCTTAGCAGGAGCATAGTTGCCTCTTAGACAAGCAGAGTGTTGCAATAGGCGCGTGCCTTATCAGGGCAATAGTTTGCCGTCTAGACAGCAGGGTTGGTTGCCAATAGGCGGCTTAGGGCAAGGGGCCAATAGTTGCCTCTAGACGAGCAGGTGGTTTGCAGATAGGCGTGTGCCCTTAGCAAGGGCAATAGTTGCCTCTAGACCAGCAGGTGTTGCAAATAGGCGTGCCTTATCAGGGCAAATAGTTGGCCTCTTAGACCACAGGTGTTGCAATAGGCCGTGCCCTTAGCAGGTGCAATATTGCTCTAGACCAGCCAAGGTGTGCAAATAGGCCGTGCCTTAGCAGGGGCAATAGTGCCCTCTAAGACCAGACAGGTCGTTGCAATAAGGCGCGTGGCTTTAGCAGGGCAATAGTTGGCCCTCTAGAACCAGCAGAGTGTTGCAATAGGCGGTGCCTTAGCAGGGAAATAGTTTGCCTCTAGGACCAGGCAGGTGTTTTGCAATAGGCGCGTGCCTTAGCAGGGCAATAGTTGCCCTCTAGACCAAGCGGTGTTGTAATAGGCGTGCCTTAGCAGGGCAATGTTGCCTCTAGAACAGCAGGTTGTTGCAATAGGCCGCCCGTTGGCCCTCTTAGCAGGGCAATAGTTGCCTCTAAGACGCAGCAGGATGTTTGCAATAGGCGTGCCTTTAGCAAGGGCCAATAGTTGCGCTCTAAGACCAGCAGGTTTGCAATAGGGCCGTGCCTTATCAGGGCAATAGTTGCCTCTAGACGCAGTGTTGGATGCTTTATAGCAGGCAAAGTAGTTGCCTCTGACCAGCAGGTGTTGCAATAGGCGTGCCTTAGCAGGGCAATAGTTGCCTCTAAAACCCAGCAGGTGTTGCAAATAGGCGCGTGCATTAGCAGGGCAATAAGTGCCTCTAGACCAGCAGGTGTTGCAATAGGCGATGCCTTGTCAGGGGCCAATAGTTGCTCTAAACCAGCAGGTGTTGCAATAGGCGTGCCTTAGCAGGGCAAAATAGTTGCCTCTAGACCAGCGGTGTTGCAATAGGCGTGCCTTAAGCAGGCTAAATAGTTGCCTCTAGACAGCAGGTGTTGCATAGCGCTGGCCTTAGCAGGGCAATAGTTGGGCCATCGTAGACGCAGCAGGTGTTTCAAATAAGGCGCGTGCCTTTAGCAGGGCAATAAGTTGCCTCTAGAGCCAGCAGGTGTTTGCAATAGGCGCGTGCCTTAGCAGGGCAATAGTTGCCTCTAGACACAGCAGGATGTTGCAATAGGCGTGCCTTAACAGGGCAAATAGTTGCCCTCTAGACCAGCAGGTGTTGCAATAGGCTGCCTAGCAGGGCAAGTAGTGTGCCTCTAAGAACCAGCAGGATGTTGCAATAGGCGTTGGCCTTAGGCAGGGCAATAGTTGGCCTTCTAGACCCAAGCAGGTTGTTGCAATAGGCGTGTAGCCTTAGCAAGGGCAATAGTTGCCTTAGAACCAGCAGTAGTGATTGGCAGATAGGGCGCGTGCCTTAGCAGGGCAATAAGTTTGCCCTAGACCAGCAAGTGTTGCAATAGGCGTGCCTCGTTTGCATGTAGCATGCAACTAATAGCGGACGAAGGGATAGTATCTTGATTGTCCGCTCAGCTAAGGCGATATAAATGTGCTTCATTCCGCCTTTACACTATCGTATTCGGCGGAAACTTCTGATTTCCTCGGAATGTTTGTGCTAAGTAGTCTAAGTAGCCATTGTGTTTGCGCCTTTCAACTTTACTTTGCCGGGGAAGCATAATGTAAGTGCCATTTTAGCCGTAACTTAACCCAGTTGGCCATTTCATCTATCCCTCTCCGCAGCTGTCCGTTTTTCCGTAACGAGACTGGCGGCGAGGCGGAGCGGGCCGTGAACGTGGGCGGGGGCGGCTGGGCGGGAGCGGCGCCGCCGGCTGGCGCGGAGCTGCTCCTCCACCGGCCGGCCGCCGCCTGCGGCCTCTCGGTGCTGGAGCAGCCCCGGGGCATGACCCACTGGCCGGCACACCTCTGCCCCTTCCGGCGCGCTGCCGCCAGCCCCGAGAGCTGCAGTCTCGGCAGCTACTACTACAAAGACTTCTTCCACGGAAAAGGTGAGTTGTGGATGGTGTGAGGTGCTGGGGTGGTGGGGAGGCGTGTGTGGGAGACAGAGTGGTAATATGGCCAGCGGGAGGGGCGGATCCAGCCGCTCGGTTGGGGGGGGGGGCAACTTTTTATGGCAAAAAGGTCCGCTCAATTTTTTTTCTCCGCGGATTTGCGGGTTTCACCTTTTTAGGCATTTGATATATAAAGAAATGGGAAAACAACTTCTATCGATAAAAAAAAACACGAGAAAAAAAACGTTTTCGAGAAAAAAAAAAAAAAAAACACTTTCGTTTTTTTGGGTAAACAAATCGGGGAAAAATCATATTAAAACAAAAAAGAACATTTTCAGTAGCATATACACACGTAAATAATAATAGCGTTTATCTCATATCAACTCGCAGGGGCGTCACCGATAATTCTTGAGTGGGTCGGCTGAAATGACGAAAAATGCAGATCCATTTTGTCTGCGTGTATTAAAGCCTTTGCAGCATTTTTTATGTGGATTTCCATGTTAAAATACGTATTTGATTAGGTTAGGTATTTTAAGGGGTCGATGTTCGCGACATATCGTTCGCGTTGCCTTTTTCCGAACTCGGCAGGCTAGCTAGATTAACATGTACCAGCTTGAAAAATTAAACTCCGCCTTACCTCAGGGGGGGGCGGGGGGGGGGGAGGGGGGGGCTTGATCAAGGCCTCCCTGATGTTTTTTCTAAAATCACTTTTAACTCAATTGCGGCGCATTCTTGCTGAAATTTCAGTAGCTGAGTTGACAACAATTATACGCATGCTGGCACAATTTCACTGAAATTGGTTCAGTCATTTGGGAGAAAATGATGTTTTAGTGACGATTATAGTTGGTGGAAAGACGGCTAATATTGTAAAAATAGTAGAAAATAGAGTTTTGCAGCAAATTGCTAACAGAAAGCGATTAATATCGCAAATGCCATTTTAATTATGAAAGGCGAATTTAGATTTCCGAAATTGTGAGTTTCTTACCCCTGAAAACTAAAAAAATGGGGGGAAAATCACTGTAAAATAAAAATTTCAAATATTTTGAAAAACCGAAAGATAAGTGATATAACTAAACATGGGCAGTACTCATAGGCGTACCCGGGGGGGGGGGGGGCAAAAGGGGCAATTGCCCCTGAAGGTCCGTGCGTGCCCCCTTGGCCAATGGGCCCCTCTTTGGGAATAGGACGCCGAATGGGCCCTATTTCCAAAGAGGGCCGTTTTTTTCGTAACGAGCCGTTTTTTCCGTAACGAGTTCTTTTTCTCCAAAGTTGAGGGAAAGTTCTCGAGTTTCTAAGGACCAACGCGAACGTGGTCTTTAGAGTGTTTGAGCACATCAAAATGCTCTTCAGAGGTTATTCCAGAGTTTTTTATGTCAGAGTAACCCCCGCAAGAGGCGGGCCAGAGTGCCACCTCAGGCAGCCCAGAGTTTCTTCTCAGGTGGCAGGAGGTCTTCTCAGGCGGTCAGAGTCATAGGCTACCAAAGGGGGCAAAAGGGTAATTGACCCCCTGAAGGTCTGTGCGTGCCCCCTTGACCCATGTGCTTCCTTTGGAATTAGGGCCTGAAGGGCCCTATTTCCAATCTTAAGACCACGCAAAGCGTCTTAAATGAATTCAGAGCACTTCAGTTTTGTTTTCCGAGGTTCTTCCCCTCAGGCGGCTCTGGGGTTTCATGGATGCAGAGCAACCAAGGCCTTTGGAGCATCAACTGGACCTCACACATTTGGCTAGTGCGGCCAGAGACGCAGCCAGACCTTCGACAAGTGTGTGTGTGTGAGGGGGGCACGGTATCCCAAGGCCCCCCCCAGCAAAGGCCCCCTCCCCGAAACAAATGGCGCGAAAATAAAAATATCCCCGGATTTAGGCAATTTATTTTGCAGGGCCCCAAAAAAGTCTCAAAAGGGACGTCGCCGATAATTTTTTTAGTGAAAAAGTCGGTCCATTGGGGGGCACGTGAACCCTGTGCCCCCTGTTAGTGCCTCAGTTGCACGAAAATAAGGGCCTGTGCCACGGTCCTCTTACACAATTTTCGCCGTATTTCGCTGACTGCTAAATACGAGGCGCGATTTTATTTTTTTTTTGGGGGGGGGGATATACCTGGGGCCCCTGAAAAACAATGTTTTTTTGTGATTTTTTTTCCTCGAAAAAAAAAGTTTAAAATATGCCCCTCTAAAAAATATATAGTGGACCAAATCCAATGATTTTTTGTGAGGTTACCTTGTGGTCCCCCGACAAAAAATACCCCCTGAAGTTAATCCTGGGTACGCTACTGGCAATACTCAAACCAAATTTCAGAGCAATGACTTGCAATGACTATTTGTGATTGCGTGATGGCTTCCTAAGTGTAAGAAACTCATGACGTCATTTTGTATCACTTTTTTTGACTTATTTTGACCAGATACCAGCAAATAAATACATTTTCTGTATTTCTGAGACAAAATTGGCCTAGGGCCACGCATTTTATTTACATTTACCAATTTCTAATTTTGAGGTTTTCTGACGGAGAAAAAACGCTATTCTTGACGTGATCGAGTCGAGGAATTACCTGAAACCTAAAAAATTGCATACCGTTAGATTCCTCACATGACAGGCAACATGCTGTTCTTACCGCGCTGCTCTATGATGCTTGGTTTGGAAGTTTACAGGGGATCCTGTCAGCCCCCCCCCCCCGTACGGCGAAGGTGGGAAACGGTAAGGCGAGGGTTAATATTGTATTAAGTGGCCCTGGGGCCAGGAATTACCGTCAAGGAGAGCCTCTGCCAGACACTTAATGAAATCAACTTTTCTATTCTCCTAATTTGTGTAAGCAATGGCGAAACTTGTGTGATGCCGCGAAGCGGCGCGAAATTTTCCCAATTTTGTATTGTGAATAGCTGCATTTTGACTGCTTCAAAACTATTTTCACGATAAATTGTTATCTTTCCTTGTCCCTTGAGTACCAGACTCACCATGTTTATACCAAATAGTACCAAATCAGTCCGTATTAAATAATGTGGGTATTCACTGATATCCTTGTGGGGAATATGTTGGCCCACCCTTTTTCGCTTGGGGGGGGGGGCATGGCCGGATTGCCTCCCCCTGGATCCGCCCCTGGACAGCGGACCACGGAAATGAACGACTCGGACGTTTTTCAGGATGTGGTGAATGTGCGGACAATAGGAGTTTGCTCTGTACTTAATGTGTCAAAGCCAAAGGAGTTGAATATTTTTGTCCCGTCCAAGTCGTTTGCTGCCTGTGTCTTGCCGGATCCTCGCACCTGTTTATGGTGAAGTCCTATGCTTCTGCACTGCACCTGAGCGGCCGCCGCCATTGTTGGTGGTATCTGACCGTGGCGTGTCGCTCCGTGTCGTGCGGCGTGTGCAGTCACGGACGGCTCGTGAGAGAGCCGCCCACCCCGGCTAATACACCCGCCCGCCCCGGCTAATACACCCGCCCGCCCCGGCTAATACACCCGCCCGCCGCATACGTGGTGTGCGCAGCGGCTGACAACCGCCCGCCGCCGCGTTGTCAGAGGAAATTTCCGCCGTATCTTGTGTGACGTATGTGGGCCGGCTTTCCTGTGCGGCGGTGGCGAACGGCGGCGGAGAGTCTTGCTCTAATCAGCTCAACTCTCATCAGAGTCAGACAGACAGACGCAGCCAGTGCCAGCCAGTGGTGATCATTGCCACCAGAGTCAGACAGACAGACAGACGCAGCCAGTGCCAGCCAGTGGTGATCATTGCCAGTGTAGTTCATTTGGCTCATGCTTGGCGGTGGCCCAATCGGCATTACGGAAGGCGAGGCAGAAATCTTTCCGAGTGGAAATCTAGCAGCAGCAATTTACAAGAAGATTAATGGCAGGATGGTTGCATGCAATGCACCGCGCACTGTTTTCCTAGGCGTTTTGTCTTGCTCATGTGAACTCTCCTACCCTACTGCTTCCGGTGGTTTGAGCGAAAGCAGCACGGTCTGTCGTAATGTTTGGCTGCCATCCGGTAGATCAGGTTTTACGTAAACACAGACATGCTGAAGTTCGTGTGTTTTGTTCATGATAAAGACAGGTAGATATTTTGCCGCGCAGCGCTTACCGTTGCCCGTTATTGGTTTCTCCGTCGCTATCCTTGAGTAAAATCCACTTATCTTGTATGAGTAGGTACTTTTTGTCACGATGATGGGGCCTTTGTCATTACTTTGTCATTACCTTGGGAACATTTCAGCTAATATGTGCCCAACTATGTGTAAATGATATGTACTGAATCCCCTAAAGCATAAAAGTGGCCGTACAAAATAGTTTCTGACCTTTTTAAGTTGTATGACACTTCCGATATTGCAACATTTGCAACACACTCATCATTCTTTGTGAAACTTGCCCGTGTGGAATACAGCACATAACCTCCTCTAATCGGCAATGAATGGGTAATGCAGTGCCAGCGATCTGCGATCAGGCGAGAGTTGCGTGAGAGATGATGGACTGGCTGCAGGTCGTGACTGCAGCATTACCCACCCCGCTGCTCTCCGGCGGCGGCGGCGGCGGCGGCGGCGCTGCTGCTGCAGGAGAGCTGCTGCTGCTGCTCTGCAGTCACGTCCCGCTACACATCCAACCCGCTACCGGCCGGCTAACCTTCAACACCGACTGACAAAGCGGGCCGCTTTTTGACTCGGGTCGTTCTCCACGCGTGAGAAGCTCGGCTGCAGGTCGGCCGGCCGCCATCGGCCACCCCTCCGCCGCCATCCGCTGCCATAAGACGCCCTCATACGGGACGTTTTTGCTCTCATCGGCGCCTGCCGGCCGCCATCAGCGCTGGCGTCATCAGCAGCAGAGCGGGGTCACCCGTCATTAGGGTGGCGCCTTTGTGCGGACTGCGGAGCGATCAGGACTGCCGTGCGACCCTGTATGGAAAACTGGACAACAGCGGCGGCGGCGGCAGCGGCGGTGGCTCCGACTGGGGCCAGTGGTGGTTAGCATCTCAGTATCCAAGCTCGGTGACGGCTCAGGTGTTGACCCGATGATGGGGAAAAGCACGGCCCGTCATTGCTGCTGCTGCTGCTGCTGCTGCTGCTGCTGCTGCTGCTGCTGCTGCTGCTGCTGCTGCTGCTGCTGCTGTGTGCTCTCAATCTGGCTCAGTCGGGCGGGGTGTGTGGCGCATCATTCTGTTGGTTAACCATCCAGACGGCCTGCCAGGTGGACGGACAGACAGCTGATGTGACGCAGGGCCTGGCTGGGCTCTGAGGCGCGGCAGCAGCGTAGGGCCGAGGTGTGGTGTGGGGTGGGGGGGGGGGGGGGGGGGGGCGGTGCAGCACCTACGGCAGTGCTGTCGCCGCTCCAGCTGTCAGCCGCTCTAGCCGTGCCCCGGCCTCCTGTGCGGAGCGGGTAACAGACCGTCACTGCTGGTCTGGGGGAGCTGCGGCAGACAGGCGCTCCACACCTGTCCTGGCCGTCGGAGCCGCCCGCTGTCTGCGTCTGCGCTGTGTGCGTCTGCGTCTTGTGGTCTGTGTGTGTGTCTGTGTCTGGTTCTGTGTCTGTGGTCTTGTCTGTGTCTGTGTCGTGTCTGTGTGTCCTGTGTCTGTGTCGTGTCTGTCTGTGTCTGTGTCTGTGGTCTAGTGTCTGTGTCTGCGTCTGCGTCTGCGTCTGCGTCTGCGTCTGTGTCTGTGTCTGCGTCTGCGTCTGCGTTCTGTGTCTGCCCGTCTGCGTCTGTGTCTGCGTCTGCGTCTGTGTCTGCGGTCTGTGTCTGTGTCTTGTGTCTGCGTCTGCGTCTGCGTCTGCGTTGCGGCTGCGTCCTGCGTCTGCGTCTGCGTTGCGTCTGCGTCTGCGTCTGCGTCTGTGTCTGTGTCTGTGTCTGTGTCTGTGTCTGTGTCTGTGTCTGTCTGTCTGACGCGGGCACATCCGAGGCTCGGCCAGCACCGCGCCTATGGGCTGCTGTGTCGGCTCTGTGTGCGTTCTGTGTAAGGGCGGCGACATCCGAGGCTCGGCCAGCACCGCGCCGGCCCCTCGTGTCGGAGCGCCGCCATCGACCGGCCATTGAATGTGGGGGCGTCTCTCTTGCCCGCTGGGTCGCTTCCGGAGCCTCCTGATGAGGGAAGCCACGCCCATCCATCCCGACAGCGGTGGGCGTGGTGAGTTTCAACATTTCGGCTAGTGACACGGTGGTATGTGTGGTTGTGCATACGGTGCCTACCTCAAACAACGAGCGATTGTGCTAGCATAATTTTAGATACCTATACTTTTGCACGAAAATAATTTCATTCGAGACTCACATTGCCGTGTTAAACGACGAACGCACGCTATGCTATGTGCACGCCTTTTACGAACATTGGCTCTGGTCCGCAGTGCCCATGACACCGTTTTAATTTGTGAGAGCTCTTACATTTTTGAGGACATGCTAAGTGGGCCGTTGACGATGTTAATTACCCCTCCTTTCGTGCTGAATTTGCCGCCGTCCCTGGCCTCCAGCCCGTTCTTTGTGGGTCGTCTCCGGCGGGCGGCCGGCCGGCCATCCTGTGTCGGCCCGCCACTTCCTCTGCACGCCCAGGAAGGACGGCATTTGCGCGCGCACTGAACAGCCGTTGCCGACCTCCGGGTCAGGGCCCGCGGCGGCGGAGGCCAGGCGCAGGGCCATCGGGATCACTGCACGTCGCCCCGGTTGGGAAGCCACGTCCTGTCCTGGTGCCGGCGGCGGCCGCCTGACCTGGCCCGGATGACCCCGCGACCCGGGCGGCTGCCGACCCAGATAGAGGGCGGCCAGTGCCGTGATTTATCCTGGCACCACTTCCCCGTCGGTCGGCCGGCTTCATTAGCCGGACATAACCCCCTGGCCATCGGGCGACCATAACCGGCGACCTGCGCCGACCTGCGGCCGCGCCGCCCGCTCCGCCGCACTGTGTTGTCACAGCGTGCAGCGGCGCCAAGATCTGCGGCTTACCGACACACCGCCGCTCCTCCTCTCATTAAACGGCCCGATGTGAGGCGCCGCAGCCAGCCGACAGGAATTCGGCGCGGCAATCGGCTGAGTGAACCTCGCTCTCCCCTGATCGCTGGACGGGGTGGCTGCCGAGCGGATTGGCCGGCGGGGCAGTTTGATCCTGTGTCTGGCCCTCCATCCATCGGCCTCTAGAGCGGCGGCTGGACCTATCGCCCCGCGTCCAGAGCGGCTGGCACCGGTGCTTTTCGTCTCCGGACGGCGCGGCGGGCGGCGCCGGCTGAGCGTACTTCCGGTGCGGCCGATCTGCGATCCAGCGGTGTGTTGGGACGCCCCCATTACCTGCGGCTGGGCCCGGGTCGGGTAAACACAGAGGAGGCCGCCGGGGCCGACACAGCCAGCCAGTCAGCCGCAGAGATTCACCTCGTGATAGCGGTCTACAAAGGTTCTATCGCATGCAGATCTGTTACTGAATGCTACATTTTTCGGGTTGAAGATGTAGTTGAATCTGGCCTTGAACTTTAAGCCTGCGTGTAAAATGTGAAACACAGGAATCCCAGCTGATAGGAACGTGACATGAATGTATTGGCGCGTAGTACATTCTGAATTAAGTCAACGCGACACTTCCTTTGGGAATATTTGTGAGATATTGTCTTGCCATAATACGCTCATTGCTCAATTTGCCCATTTTAAAAATCGCGCATTGTAGCGGAAAAAATCTCGAAATTCTGTCTGTTCTCGGAGAACGCCTGCCAGTCGGCTGGCGGCCATTATACCTGTTCGGTGTGATTCCATCGTTCGGTGGTGACCGGCAGACGTGTCCAACAGAGTTCGACAGGGCTGAACTTTTCATTGGCCTAGCCGCCCCACATCCGCGGCATCACAGCCACAGCCACAGCCACAGCCACAGCCACAGACAGCCACAGCCACAGCCAGCCACAGCCACAGCCACAGCCAGCCACAGCCAGCCACAGCCAGCCACAGCCAGCCACAGCCACAGCCAGCCACAGCCACAAGCAACAGCCCCAGCCACCGACAAGCCAAGCCACAGCCAGCCAACAAGCCACCGCCAAGCCACAGCCACATGCCAGCCCAAGGCCAGCCACAGCATGCCACCAGCAGCCAGCAGCCAGCGCACAGCCCAGCACGCCACAGCCAGCTCACCAAGCCAGCCACAGCAAGCACAGCCCAGCCATACAGCCACAGCCACAGCCACAGCCCGCCACAGCCAGCCAACAGCCAGCCACAGCCAGCCAGCCAGCCAGCAGCCAGCCACAGCCGCCACAGCCAGTGCCACAGCAGCCACAGCCACACCAGCCACAGCCAGGCAAGCCACAGCCACAGCCACAGCCACAGCCACCACAGCCAGCAGACAGCCATCATGCCATACAGGCCCAGCCAGCAACAAGCCAGCCACAGCCAAGCCACAGCCAGCTCACAGCAACAGCCACAGCCAAAAGCCCAGCCACAGCCAGCCACAGCGCACAGCAGCCACAGCCAGCCACAGCCACAGCCAGCCAACAGCCAGAACCACAGCCACCAAGCACCAGCCAATACAGCACAGCGCACGCCACAGGGCCTCAGCCCACAGCCAGCCACAGCCACAAAGCCAGGCCACAGCCAAGCCAGCCACAGCCACGCACTAGCTATACAGCGCACAGCCAGACCGACAGCCAGCCACGCCACAGCCAGCCACAGCCAGCCACAGCCAGCCACAGCCACAGCCACAGCCACCCCCAAATGTAAATGACTGGCTGTTGGCCAGCCGTGAGGATTTTTGTAGATTCATATTGTTTTTATTTTTCAGTCTTCTGTTATGGCCATAGGCGTAGGAGCCGAGGGGCAGGGGGGCAACTGCCATCCAACATTTTCGGATTTTAACATTACGCCTATGAACATTGCATGGAAAGAATCGACTTCAAAATGCCTCCCCCCTAACTTTAAATGAGTTCCTACGCCCCTGGTTATGGCAACATGCCAAGGCTTCTTTTAACCATGATTAGCTTTGATAAGATTGATGCAAAATTACATTAGCAAAATTCCCAGGTAGAACTATGCAGCCACAGCCGTAGTCCACAGCCATGATCTAGAGATTTTTCCAGACCGGCCCACCCCATCAGCCGTGGGGTTTGGCCGGCCATGGGGATAGCCGCCCCATGTAGACCTCTAGTGTCCAGCTGACCCCCGGGTTCCATTGTGCCGTCACTGCGGCCCTCCGTGACGAGCGGGGCGGCCCTGCGCCGAGAGGCTGCCGCGGCTGAACCCGTCACCCCGGCGGCGGCGGCGGCGGCGGCGGGGTCGGCGGCCGGCCGCGCCGCGCCGCTGGCTCCGACTGGCAGTCGGCCCGACATACTGCTACACGGCCGGCCGCCGCTCGCTCTCAGGCTGAACAGGCGTGTTTTGAGAGCTGGCTGGCTGGCTGGTGCCATGTGTCGCTGTCGCTTACGCCGCCATGTTGACTCGGGTAATGAGTAGCCGGTGGTGGCTGCAGCGGTGGTGGCTGCAGCGGGCCTGCTGACCTCAACTGCGGTATCTGTAACACAGCAGCAGCGTGACATGAAGCGCAACGCGGCGGCGGCGGCTCGGTTGACGGCCACTATGTTGCTGGCGCTGCAGCCTGATTAATGTGGCCCGCCGGCGCCACGTGCACTCGCAGCTGACATGAGTCAACAACTAGTCAAGACAGGACACACAGGGCAAGACACAGCAGCAATTGAACAAACAGGACAACACAGCACACACGGACACAATTACGTTAGAACACACGGGACACACCGAACACCGGACCACCGGACACACGGGACATCACGGGACACAGGGAAACACCCGGGACATAGACAGTTGATGTGCAAGATCGGGATAGCACGGGCACCCCGGGACACAACGGGACACAGGGACACATGAGGACACATAGCAGGACCATACTTAGGACACATTGGACATACACAGGCAGTGTGAATTTGGTCATTTTCTGGTCTTTTGAGGGTCCAACAAGATTTTTGCATAACTCTGAAACATTTACTCTCTTTTCATGTATTACTGCTCAAATTTTCATATTCAATTTTGCAGGTAAAGCACACTCATTTGGTGTGTCAGTAGAGAAGCAGTGTCTGTTGTTACACGTAAGTAAAAATCTTAAAAAGTCAGCTAGCTAGTTTTTTTTTAACCAGATACTGGACAATGAGCCATCAACACTCAACAGTGCAATCAGCTCTGCAATGCAATGGCACATGGATAATATCCGGATATTGACCTCTTACATCAGCTGTATTTTGAAAACATTTTTTTTTTTTTGTAAATGAAAATGGCCTGAAAATATCAGAAATTTGCTCTCAATCTGCCGGTCATTTTGCTCTCCGGGACCAGATCCTGAAATGAAAATTTAAACACTGCACACAGGACACACAGGACACATTGGACACACGGGACACACGGGACACAGGGGACACACGGGACACAGGGGACACAACGGGACACACCGGGACAAACCGGGACACACCGGGACACACCAGGACACACGGGAGATACGGCACCGGGGCGTCTAACGGTGGGACGAGGGGCTGCGACCTCTCGCAGACCAGGGACTATCATGGGTCGGTTGCATCCATGGGTGCCCACTCAATTCTTCTGATTATCTGGGTTGGGTATGCATTTTTTGACTTTGCATGGGTACTGGGCGGGCATGGGTATGGCAATTTGTGAACAACATCGCTAAGCGTTATTTCTTGCTGTACTACCAGATGTTTAACTAGGTAAATACGTTTTTTAAATGATATAGGACACTCAAACAATAGACTTTGGCAATTATATGACAACAATAAATCGTGGTAAGTAATAGGACATTTTTTCAAATCATGTCTAATCCTAAGTCTGACCCAATATGATAATGTTGACGGCAAAGTGTTCATTAAGTCAAAATCAACAGCAACACACAGACCTGCCTGATATTATTTCTCGTTAACAGTTTGAAAGTCAACATGCTAGGGTAATGATTGCAAATTTTGTGAAAATAATTGTCTGCCTTATCTGAATGGGCCCAATGGGCATGGGTATCAATAATATGAATTTAAATGGGTCTGGGCTAGGTGTTCATGGGCTTCGGCTGGGCTGGGCTTAGGGTTTGGGCACCATGATAGTCTCTGTCGCAGACTGGCTCTTGGCGGTAAGCCCGAAATAGGCCCGGGGTAGCCCGTTTGGAAGACGCCCGAAATATGAGTAGTAAGTACCTATGAACGTCGTTATCTAAAACATCGCTTATCCCTGACACTACAAGACATTGGAATAGTCTTCCAGAGGCCTTTCACCTAATAGCGTCAACTAAAACCTTCAAGACAGCCCTTACAGAACACTTAGCTTAGCGTTGCAGAGCCACCTCGTTATTACGGTTTAGGCACAGTAAAGGGCAACCGCCTCCAGTCTCCACACAAAATTAAGATTAGGTATGTCATGTCTCCACGCACACCAATACCAAATTATAAAAACTATTAGCCCACAGTGCAGTTGCGGACACTTATCAGTCATCAGAAAACAAGAAACACTTCGTATTGCATTGCATCCACCACCAGCACCATAGAACACCCATGATCAGCAAATGGGCGCCATATAACTACTAAGTTGCGGTGCCCTAAAGCCACAATCATCATTATCACCCATGATCAGCAACATACACACATCATACAGAACGACTTCTCATCCCTTTCAACATGCATTCAACTTGACACATTGTTATACGACAAAGGCTTAACCATTTCTGAGGGACGCAAGATTGCTGAGGAGTTTCAAAATTTCACCACGTTAAAAAACTCACCACGTTAAAAACAGGTCGATTTTAGCTGTAATATTTATAATATTTAGTATCGTTACCATGTATACCTAAACCATACATGGTATGTAATGATACCTATACCATGAGCGGCTCGTCGCTGGTGGGAGGCCTGCGAGGCCGGCAGCGTGTCGGCTGCTGCTGCTGCTTGCTGCTTCGCATGCTATGACACGCAATGATCGCGGGCGACTCAGTGGCTGTCAGCGACACCACGCCCTCGGCGACCGGACCAGGCCGGTCGGTGCGCGGGGGGGGGCGCGGCGACGACTCACAGTGTGTGGCGCTCGGCCGGGTCCCGACCTCCCGTCCCGCTGGGTGTCGATCGATCGACGGGTCCCGCCCGAGCTCTGGCCTGGCCCAGTTTCCGGCGGCACGACACGCCCCCTCCTGTCACCCTGTCAACAACCCCCCCCGCGGCTCTGCTTCAGTTACCCCCGCCCAGTTACCCGCTTCATCGCCCTGTTATCCCGGCCATCCCACACCACACTATACCAGCCAGCCCGGCCCAGTCACCCTTCCCTGGCGAGTTGTACCGCGGCTGCGCCATTCAACCAATAACGAGTGAGCTCCCCAATGCCAGCGCGGCAAGTTGATTCCTGCGGCCGGCAGTTACTCCCGGCACATCCCGAGTCCAACCATAACCAGCCCAGCCCCGGCCAGTTATCCCTGCCCGCGGGTTACCTCCGGTCATTTCACACGCAGTGTACCAGCCAGCCACCCCGTCCCAGCTTACCCTTGCCCGCGAGTAATCTACCCGGTCATTGTCCACACCACGTGGTCACAGCCAGCCCCGGCCCAGTCATCCTTCCCTGGCGAGTTATCCCGGCCATCCCACACCACACTATACCAGCCAGCCCCGGCCCAGTCATTCCTTCCCTGGCGAGTTCATCCCGGTCATTTCACACCAGTGTACCAGCCAGCCAGCCCCGTCCCAGTTATCCCTGCCCTGGCGAGTTATCCCGGTCATTTCACACCAGTGTACCAGCCAGCCAGCCCCGTCCCAGTTATCCCTGCCCGGCGAGGTTATCCCGGTCATTTCACACCAGTGTACCAGCCAGCCAGCCCGTCCAGTTATCCCACTGCCCGGCGAGTATTAATCCCGGGTCATTTTCACACCAAGTTGTCAACCAGCTAGCCAGCACCGCGGACAGTATCATCCGCTGCCATGAAGTATCTCGGTCCATGGTCTCTATACACCACAGTGTAACAGGCAGCAAGCCCGTCCCACGTTTGATAACTGCCCCCGGGAGTTATCCTGGTCATTTCAACACCAGTGTACAGCCAGCCAGCCCGCCAGTTATCGCTGCCCGGCGAGTTATCCGCACGTGTCATAAATATCAACCCATGATACCCAATCCAAAGCCAGCCCGTCCCAGTTATCTGCTGCCCGGCGAGTTATCTCGGTCCATTTCACACCAGTGTACCAGCCAGCCCGGCCCAGTCACCCTTCCCTGGCGAGTTATCCCGGTCATTTCACACCAGTGTACCAGCCAGCCAGCCCCGTCCCAGTTATCCCTGCCCGGCGAGTTATCCCGGTCATTTCACACCAGTGTACCAGCCAGCCAGCCCGTCCCAGTTATCCCTGCCCGGCGAGTTATCCCGGTCATTTCACACCAGTGTACCAGCCAGCAGCCGTCCCAGTTATGCCACTGGCCCGGCGAGTTTAACATCCCGGTTGCCATTTATCATCACCTAGTGTACCCCGCAGCCAGCCGTCCAGTTAATCCTTCCTGGCGAAGTTATCCGTCATTTCACCCAGTGTAACAGCCAGCCAGCCCCGTCCAGTTATCCCCCCGGCGGGTTATCCCGGTCATTTCACCCCAGGTAGTACAAGCCACCAACCAGCCAGCCCGGCAGCTAAGCCGCCCAGTCTCGTCGAGTTTGCATTGTCTCGTGAAATCTCGTCCGCCGTTTCTTTCTGAGCTCGCCCTGATAGGAAATGTGTGGCCCTGCGAGAAAAACACTGGTGCTGATAAATATATTTGCTATAGTGACGCCAATTTATTTCACATATTTGTATACAAACAGACCGTGTAATCTGTAGGTATACCAAGATATGTCATAGGACGAGGATGGGTAGGCATGATATGTATAATGCGAAAATGGAGATGTAGATCTGAAGATCGCTGAGGCGATGATGCTACTCTGTCCTTGCTTGTGATGACGTCTGGCTTGAATGATCTAATCTGTGTTCGAGACGTCCTAGCGAGGGGCGGAGTCTAATGTGCACTTGTACTGTTTGTGCTGATGTCTATCTGTGTTCTGTTTGTCCGCAATCGTCTGGCGATGTTCATCTGTGTTCTGACGTTCTGGCGATGCCTGTAGTCGTTGCTAGTGTTGTGCCTGACGTCTGTGCGATGTAATCCATGATCCAAGTTGGTTTGACGTTCTGGCCGATGTCTATCTCGTGTCTGTGTCTGACGCGTGTCACGATGGCTGATGATCGATCGTATCCTGCGTGTCTGTGTCTGACGTCTGGCGATGGTGCTGAATCGCTGTGTGCGTGTCGTGTTACGACGACGTGGGGACCTTGCGGGAATGTGTTCTGTTGTCTGGACGTCTGGGCGAACGTCCTCATCCCTGATGTCTGACGTCCCGTGGGCGACGTCTACTATGTGTCTGTGTTGACGTCTGGCGATGTCTATCTGTGTCCTGTTTCACGTCTTCGGCGATGTCTATCTGTGTCTGTGTCTGACGTCTGGTGATGTCCTACTCAGGTCTCTGTGTCTGACGTCTTGGATGTCCTAGTCACGGCGGTGTCTGGTGGGCGGTCTAGGTCCATGTTCGCTGATGTCTGGCCTGGCTGACGTCTGGGCGATGTCGTGACTATATGTCTGTCTGTCGCCTCGCACGTCTGAGACGCATCGGGCTACTCCATGTGTCTGTGCTGACGTCTGGCGATCGTCCCTGGTGCACTATGTTCCGAGATGTCTCGCACGTCTGGCGACGCCTATCTGGGTGGTCGTGTCTCGACGTGTCTTGGGGATGGTGGTCTATCTGTGCTTACGTGTGTCCTCGACGGTACTGGGACGATGTCACTAACCCTTCAGTCTGTGTCCGTGAGGCATGTGCGCACCGATGGTCTCTCTCATCGCTGTCTTGTCTGACGTCGGCGCTCGCTGTATGTGCTGTCCGGGCGTAGAGCGCATGCGAGCATTGAGTGTCATGAAAGTCGTGCGGGAGTCTGGACGCGCCCTTAAGCCAACCTGGTGCCGCGCGCATTCGTGATCGTGCGCGTGCCAGTTTGGTTTCCGACTGCAAGCGTGAGGTGGACGTGAGAGTTGTGATTCATTTTGAATCCGACCGGAGTCGATGTCTCAGATCTGTGTCCTGTGTCTGACAGTCTGGCGTATGTCATTATCTGTGGTCGTGCGCTTTTTGTGTCTGGCCGGAGTCTAGCAATCTGGTGATCGTGTCTAGAGGACGTCAGGATAATATCTCAATATATGTGTCGTCGGCGCATGATCGTCTGGCGATTGTTACTAATCGTGTGCGCTTGCTTGTTACCGACGTCTGGTTAGTCTATCATGTGTCTGACGTCTGGTCGCATGTACTAATCTGTGTCTGATGTCGCGCGCTGGAATGATCTTACTACGCTGATGTCTGTAGTCTGGCGTCTTGTGCGAGAGTGATATATTCGAGTCCTGGAAACGGGTCTGGCGTGCTATGGTAAGTTGTGGCTATGGTCAGTAGGACAGTCTCGGCGATGTAACTATACAGTTGTGTCTGTGTGATGCGCTATGGCGATGTGCGCTATTGTGAGTCTATGGTCCTGAACGTCTGCGACGATGGTTCTATTGCGCTGGAGTAGGTCTGAAACAGCAGACGCTGTGATTGCCAGATCTTGTGCGATGTTCGTATCTTGTTCCTGGTGTCTTGACGAGGGTATACTCTCGACGATGGTCTAAATTCAAGCTGTGTCTGAGCACGATCACTTTGGCGATTGTGTCTAGTCTTTTGGTTGTGGTGACAAATGACTTCGAAACTAACAAGTCCTGGACGAAAGATTCTTATCTTCGCATGTCTGCACCGATTGATAACCTCAGACGGGCTCCGATGTCATAAGAAACCCGGAATCGCTGCGAAATACACGAAAGTGTCATGAACGTTTCATGGCGTATTGTCATCTAATCACTGTATGTCGATGTCATGAGGACCTGTTGTCTTAAGGCCGATGTACTTCTGTGCACTGAACAACATGAGTCTGGCGATGTCCTATCTTGTCTGGTGTCTGACGGTTGGCGATGTCTTATCTGTGTCTGTGTCTGACGTCTGGCGATGTCCTATGCTGTTCTGACGTCTGGCGATGCTATCTGTGTTGTGTCTGACGTCTGGCGATGTCTATCTGGGTGTCTGTGTCTGACGTCTGCGATGTCTATCTGTGTCTGTGCTGACGTCCTGCGATGTCCTATCTGTGTCTGACGTCTGCGATGTCATCTGTGTCTGTGTCCCTGACGTCGGCGATGTCTATCTGTGGTCTGTGTCTGACTCTGGCATGTCTTATGTGTCCTGTGTCTGACGTCTGGCGATGTCTATCTGTGCTGTGTCTGACGTTGGCGATATCTATCTGTGCCTGTGTCTGACGTCCCCTGGTGTGTCTTTATCTGTGTCTGTGTCTGAACGTCTGGCGATGCTATCTGTGTCCTGAGTTTGGCGGATGTCTATTGTGTCTGTGGTCTGACGTCCTGGGCGATTGTCTAATCGTGTCTGTGTCTGACTCTGGCGATGTCTATCTGTGCTGTTGTTCTGACGTCTGGCGATTCTATCTGTGTCTGACGTTTGGCGATGTCTATCTGTGTCTGTGTCTGACGCTGGGCGTGTCTATATGTGCTGTGTCTGACGTCTGGCGATGTCTATATGTGTCTGTGTCTGACGTCTGGGCGATGTCTATTCGTTCCTGTGTCCCTGAGTCCATGGCAGATGTCTATGTGTCCTGTGCTGACGTCTGGCGATGTCTATCTGTGTCTGTGTCTGAACGTCTGGCGATGTCTATCTGGTGTCTGAGTCTGGTGATGTCTATCTGTGTCTGTGTCTGAGTCTGGCATCTGTGTCTGTGTCTGACGTCTGGCGATGTCTATCTGTGTCTGACGTTTGGCGTATGCTCATATCTGTGTCTGTGTCTGACGTTCTGGCGATGTCTGATCTGTGTCTGTGATCTGACGTCTGGCGATGTCTATTCTGTGTCTTTGTGTCTGACGCTCTCTCTGGCGTATTGTCTATCTGTGTCTGACGTTTGGCGATGTCTATCTGTGTCTTGTGTCTGGACGTTCTGGCGATGTCTATATGTGTTCTGTCTGTTCTCTGTACGTCGGGGCCGATGTTATATGTGTCATGTGTCTGACGTCTGGCGATGTTATCTGTCGCTGGTCTGAGAGTCTGCGATGTCTCTCGTGTCGTGTCTGACATCTGGCGATGTCTATCTGTGTCTCGGTGGTCTGACGTCTGGGCGATGTCAATCTGTCGCTTGACGTCTGTTGATTGTCTATTCTGTGTCTGTGTCTGACGTCTGGCGATGTTATTTCTGGTCTGACGGCTCTGAGCGATGATCTATCATGTGTCGTGTGTCTTGACGTCTGGCGATGTCATCTTTGTCTGGTCGACGTAAATGGGATTTGTCTAGTCTGTTGTCTGTGTCTCGACGTCTGGCGATGTCTAGTCTGTGTCTGACGTCTGCAGATGTCTATTCTGTGTTCTGACGTCTGGCGATGTCTATCTGTTCTATCTGGACCGTCTGGGGATGTTCTATCTGTGTCTGGACGCTGGCGATGTCTGATCTGTTGTCTGTGTCTTGACGTCTGTGCGATGGTCTATCTGTGTCTGACGTCTGGCGATGTCTATCGTGTCTGAACGTCTGGCGATGGTCCTATCTGTGTCTGTGTCTGGACGTCTGGCGATGTCTAATCCTGTGTGCTGACGTTCTGGCGATGTTTATCTGTTGTCTGTGTCTGACGTTGGTGATGTCTATCTGTGTTCTGTGTCTGACGTCTTGGGCGATGTTCTATCTGTGTCTGTGTTGACGGTCTGGCGATGTCTATCTGTGTCTGAGCGTCTGGCGTATGTCTATCTGTGTCTGTGTCTGAGCGCTCTGGCGTATGTCTATTCTGTGGTCTGTGTCTGACGTTCTGGGCGAATGTCTATCTGTGTCTGTGTTTGACGTCTGGCGTGTCTATCTGTGTCTGTGTCTGACGTCTATGTATTGGCGATGTCTATATGTGTCGTGTTTCTCTGACGTCTGGCGATGTTATCTGTGTCTTGTGGTCTGACGTCTGGTTGATGTTCTATCTGTGTCTTAATGTGTTGACGTCTGCGATGTCTATCTGGTGTCTTTGTGTCTGAACGTCTGCGACTTTGTCCTATCTGGTCTGTGTCTGACGTCTGGCGATGTCTATTCTGTGTCTGACGATCTGGCGATTGTTCTATCTGTGTCTGTGTCTGACGTCTTGGGCCGATGTCTATTTGTGTCTGGTCTGAGTTCTGGCGATGGTTATCTTGTCTGACGTCTGCGATGTCTAATCTGTGTCTTGTCTGACGTCTGTCGATGTCTATCTCGTGTCTGTGTCTTGACGTTTGGGCGATGTCATCTGTGTCTGTGTATGGATCTGGCGATGTCTATCTGTTGTCTGTGTCCTGACGTCTTGGCGATGTCTATCTGTGTCCTGTGTCGTACGTCTGGCGATGTCATCTGTGTCTGTGTCTGACGTCTGGCCGATTTGTTCTATCTGTGTCTGGACGTTCTGTGATGCTCTATCTGTTGTCTGTGTTGTACGTCTGGCGATGTCTATCTGTGTCTGTGTTACGTCTGGCGATGTCTTATCTGTGTCTGACGCCTTGGCGGATGTCTAATCTGTGCCTGTGTCTGACGTTCTGGTGATGTCTATCTGTGTCTGGTCTGACGTCTCTGCGATGGTCTATCTGTGTCTGACGTCTGGCCGGATGTCTATATGTGTCTGTGTCGACTGCTGGGATTCGACCTGTGTCTGCTCTGGCGACGTCTCGGCGAGTCTAACGGTCTGACGTTCTGACGCTGGCGGCCTGTTTCGGCCGGACTATTCGTGGGTCTGTCTTCCACTAGAGCATGAGGAACTGGGTGGGTACCGATGACGTGCTGGGACCGGTGGCCATCAGCGTCCGCCGGGACCAGCTGGACGGACGCCCGGCCGACCGCGGCAGCCAGCCCTCCGTCCACCCCTGCTACAGGATCATCATCAGGTCCAGCGAGGTTAGTCACACATGTTCTGCCCTGACCAGTCCTCTGTCCACCCCTGCTACAGGATCATCATCAGGTCCAGCGAGGTTAATCACATATGTTCTCCCCTGACCAGTCCTCTGTCCACCCCTGCTACAGGATCATCATGCTGGATGATGCGGTGCGTTTATGCCACGCTCAGTGGCCGAGGCAGCAGGCCACTGCCGGCGACTGGTGCCGTCTGAAGCCCCCCGGTGTCTCCGGTTTGGGCACGTTCTCAAACCGCTGCTGCTGTCCGACTACCGTCCGGACTACTGTTTCGTTGCCTGCAGGACAGTGCTGGCTGTAGCAGTGTAGAGTGTAGACTCAGTCAGTATATGGACGACACGTATTATGTGTCGACGGCCGTCGGGATTGAAGTGCGGGTATATCTGTGTCAGAGACTACCAATGATGGATTATTAGTTACCTTACCACTGATTAAGCTCTTGTTGGGCCGATTTGGCTGACTCCCCCAAATTCCATGACCAAAGCGCTTCGAATCATCCATCAAATATTCGTTAAAATGTTTTAATAAAACACCTACAACTCGCATGTGCCCCATCGCTCTCCAGAAATGTCATGCACGCATCGCGCTTGATGCCCAAAACCGGTGTGGTCACGTGGTCCCGTTAGAAGGCCACGCCATTGCAGTGTTGGTCTGCTGGGACACATTGCTCGGGTGACCACTGTGTCACATTCCGCGCTGGCTGTGCGTGACAGCGCCCTGTCGCGTCCCACGGCCCGGCCACCCGCCTTCCCGCCTTGCCGGCCGGCCGCCCGCCACATACCTGTCTTCTGGAGCGCGGCCAACGGAAACAAGATATCGCCACGTCCGTGGCGGTGGCGGCGGTGCTGGGCTAAAACACGCCGTGACAGGACGCCCGCCGACTATCGCCCTCACATCTCCCCGAACAGACGACCCCCCCCCTTATGCCGACCCCCTCCGTCACACGCCACAATGGGCCAGCTTATGGAGGCCTTCGACGGTGGCTGTTGTGGAATGGTAGGTGGTGGCTGTAGTGGCGGCGGTGTAAGCGGTGGCGGCGGGCGGCGATCGAAGCGGTGGCGGTGATGAAAGCGGCGGCAGCGGCGGTGATTGAAGCGGTGGCGATGGAAGCGGCGGCGGCGGCGGTGGCAGTGCTGGTGGTCAGCAGCTGACCGCTGGTTTGTTTGTATTAGACAGCTGTCCGTCACTGGGATGGGCGGGGGACGGTCTTCTCTGATCGCCGCGGACTCGGATATCCGTCATCAGTGCCCGCTGGCCCAGCGGATGAATGGAGCAAGTCATTGCCATGTGGAAACGTGTGCTAGGCAAGTTCAGTAGCAATGTCCACGTCTAGCGGCCGGACAAACATTTCTTTGTGGCTGGGAATCGGAACTGGAGTATATTTAAACGAGTTCAGAAATCTTGCTGCTTTTTCCAATGTTTTTCTTTCTTAGTAAAATTCCAATTCAATGTAATTCAGCTGAAGTCTGTCCGCCGTGGTAGCTTACTCAAATCGCCAAACATAAGGACTACTCAAATCGCCATGCATAAGGTTGTTCCATGCAAAGCATGCGTGCTGGAATGTGCGCACAGCTGAAGGTGCAAACCATCATGAACTCTGTTCTTTCTCCCACCAACACCACAGGATAAATAGTCGATTTCCCCATTGTTTGAGCGTCTCTTCGCTCCTCCCATGCGCGGTTCCCGCGCCACCTTCTGCGGGGACGGAATGTTGCCGCTCCTGTGGGGACGGAGGGCCCTCCAGTGAAGGGCCCTCCACCATTGTGTGGCCGAGATGCGAGCGGCGGTGCTCCCCGCGCCCCGGCGCCGCCAGGGGACGCGCTGTCCTCACAAAGGGGTGCCGCCGGTCGACGGAAGGCGGCGGTGGCGGTGGTGCACGGGGTGGCCGCATTCCAGGCCCGCTCCTTCGATCAGAAGAGTCTGGAGATGGGATGACCCCCGGCGCCGCTACACCGGCACTGGCTGATACCACTGGCTGTGGTAGTCACTGGTCCGTGTCAAATGACAATGCTGGCAAAGTCCTTGTATACAATATGTCCAAGAGATTAGAGATATGATAAGCACAGGATTTGTTGGTGTTGTTGTTCCATGCAAAGCAAGTTTCGGTGACGCTAGTTATCTTAAAGGGATCATAAGACCCTTTTCCATTGGCGTAGGAGCCGGGGGGGGCAGGGGGGCATCTGCCCCCCCAAACATCTTGGGTTTTAACATTACGCCTACGAACGGTGCATGGAAAGAATCGACTTAAAATGCATTTTGCCCCCCCCCCCAGCTTCAATTGAGTTCCCTACGCCCCTGCCCTTTTCCACTTTATTGGATTGTGGCAATGCAGTTTGGTACACGAGGCTAAGTTATTTTTGCAGATTTTAAGTCATAAAGCTTGAAAATGTCCTCTAAGTATACCAAAATCACGTTCAAACTTCGTAAGCGTTCCACGCAAATAAGTGCTTCCATTTGTCGGGGCGAGCTGCCATGGTTAGAGCCGTAAGAAATACAAACCATGTAAACCCGTGGCCTCTTCTTCCGTATCTCCTGCAATGATTATGGGTCCCAAATAGCGGGAAAGGCAAAATTTTTGGTTTTCATAACTTAGTTGTAACATATACTCAGTTTCATGCAAAGTAGATATAATGTCCATTCTTTAATGACACGGCATCCACGTATCATTCCAATAATAGTTTTGACTCCCATCGCCCCAATACAAAGGTTGAAGGGATGACCCCTGATCGCCATTCTAAGCCCTCAAAATAACAGTTAAAGACATACTGCAGACACATAAATTCCTTTGGCACCGTCCATGGGAATCAGTTGAGATGGATGACTTCGAAACTTATTTGTTCATTAATAGGTGATATGATTTCTGCTGATGACCGGTTGGCATCGTTCCCTGCTTCACTAGTTAATCGAAAGTCCCTTGGTCCTGGTTTATAATTTAGTAGCAGTGTTGGGAAATGTTTCGACGATTGCAGCGCACATGATCGGCAATGGCCCCAAATTTTGTTTACAACCACGTGTTCACGTTGTGCATTGTTTGTATTCAGAGCGATAGTATGCCCTCATTTTTTGCATTTATAGAGCGAAATGTTTTCTTCTTTTTGCATTTGGACAGAATTGCTAGTGCTGATATAATCATGAATCGTAATTAATAACAAAGCTTATCAAAATAGCTTTTAATTAAAGGAAATTGGTCACGCTTCCAACATGGGTTTTGAACTGAGATAAGCAGTTTCTTTTGAAGCCACGTGTTTGAAAAAACCCTAGCTTCAAGTTTTCTTGGACTGAAAAAAGGCTTCCAGTCGAATATCATTTCACTTTTTGTAAGGAATGTGGCCATCGAAACAAAGAATGTCAAGAATGTGGCCATCGGAAAAGGCTATACAGTAATCCTACGGCGACTACTTTCGGAATTTGATTGGCTGAAAGCCATTTGATTCTTTCGTTTGAACGTTGCAGAGTACGCATGTAGTTTTGATACAATCAATGATGTACGTCCTTCTGTCCTGAATCGGCGCGATGTATGGGTATTTTTGACAATATAAAAAGAAGTTGTATTTCAAAATATAATCAAATCGTGTTTGAAAAAACAATCCAAGGTGAACTATTTCCTTTAAAATATACATGGGTGAAAAAGTTGGGATAGATAACGTTCGATAAATATTGGTTGCATCGCTTCCACCTCCATTTCCATTGAGCTGACTATATGGCTGGTCTGTGGCCTTGGCACACCTCAGACCGACTGAGCTGGACTATATGGCTGGTCTGTGCCTGCCACACCTCAGACCATTTGAGCTGACCTATATGGCTGGTCCTGTGGCCTGCCACAACCTCAAGACCACTGAGCTGACTATATGGCTGGTCTGTGGCCTGCCACACCTCAGACCATTGAGCTGACTATATGGCTGGTCTGTGGCTGCCACACCAAAAGGACGCTGGACCCGCCGTGGACGACAGTTAATGACCACCGCCTGGGAACGGACCTGCGCCGCGTGGGAAGAGCGACGCGCCACCCCCGGCAGTGGCGTCCGGTGTGACCCCTGAGCCGACCCGTGACCCCAGCGTCCCACCGAGGGCCCACCAGGAGCCAGCGACTGTGGCGGCGGCGGCGGTGGAGACTGCTGGCCCAGTGATGTGGGTTGTTATGTAGTCGTGATTATTTTGTCGTCACAATTCGGCTGTCACTATTCGTCTATCTGTGGCAGACGGTGTGGCCTGTTGGAAAGTGACTCCATTTAGAGGGCTCGCGGCGTCTGAACCTGGCAGAGATGTCTGTCCGGACTCCGGTAACGGCATGGGCTCCAGAATGCGTCAGCGTGAAAACATTTTGCTCAGCTGGGTGGAGTAAGGACTAAGGAGTACGAGTATTGTGTTTAGTGGGTGTAGAGAGCCCACCCCACCTTCCTCACTGTCTGACCACCCCAGTGTAGCGGTCAGCGGAGAGCGGGCACCGTGTCGGATCGCCGCTCGTTACGCTTTCCCCGGTGCCGGCCACCCTTGCAGTCCGGTTTCGGGTGTCACCTTCTGAGGGGCAGGCCCGCCCCCCCCCCCCTCGGGAAGAGGGGAAACCTCTTGGAGGGAGGCAGCACACACAAACATGCACGGCGTCGCGCTGGGCAGGCGTCTGCTTCGAAGGGAGCGAGGGAGGGAGGGCTGGTTACCAGGCGTCTGCTTTTCGAGGGAGGGAGGGAGGGTGGGCTGGGCCAGCCTGTCTGCCTTCGAGGAGGGAGGGCCTTGGGCCAGGGGCCAGGCGTCTGCTTGCGGGAAGGGAGGGAGGGTGGGCTGGGCCAGCCCGTCTACTTCGAGGGGAAGGATGGGAGGGTGGGCTGGTGCCAGCCGTCTGCTTTCGAGGAGGGAGGGAGGAGGGTGGGCTGGGGCCCAGCCGTCCTGCTTCGAAGGGAGGGAGGGCTGGGCCAGGCGTCCTGCTTCGAGGGAGGGAGGGAGGGAGGGCTGGGCCAAGGCGTTGCTTCGAGGGAGGGAGGGAGGGTGGGCTGAGCCAGCCGTCCTGCTTCGAGGGAGGGAGGGGAGGGAGGGGCTGGGCCAGGCGTCTGCTTCGAGGGAGGGAGGGAGGGTGGGCTGGGTCAGGCGTATGCTTCGAAGGAGGGAGGGCTGGGCCAGGCGTAACGGATGCGGGGCGGCCTCCCCGGAGACGTAATTTACTGTCCCGGCCGGGGCGTCATTAGGGCCGCTGGAAAAAGAGGCGGCCACCGGAGGGACGCCCCGCCGCTAGGTAGGGCGGCTACCGGAGGGAGGCTGGACACAGCTGGACCAGCGGACCCGCCTTTCTCTTTCTTCCGACACCCGCCGAGCGCGGCCAGCAAAGAATGCGCCGCCGAGCGTCCGCCGACCTTGGATGCGGCGGACTCGGGTCGGCGGGGGCGGCACGGTAAGCTGCTCAGCGGGGTCGGCTGAGGCTGGACTGCCGGTACAGAGGGCAGGTATCTGTACCGGTACCGCGCGACGACCAGCGTGCCGCACCGCCGCGCGGTACCGCCCCGTGGCTGGTACTTTCTCCGACGGGTGGGCTCGGCGCCGTTTCCTGTGCGTTTTTCTGTCGGGTGCGGCACGATCCGAGCGGCGTTTTTAGCGCCGCCAGTGGGCCAACCGAGGTCAGTTAGGCCAGGGAGCGGGCTATGGGTCAGACTGGTCTCAGGTCTGGCACGTCATTTACACACTACCCACCATCAGTGCAGGTGAATTCCTGCATCCGCCACTAAAACTTCCTTCCCCCTTCCCCCCTCCTCACAAAACAATCTACTAATGTCAGCTCCAAGTAGGTGAGTGATCTTAAGAGCACTGACCTCTCCTATCCCCTACCAAACCCTCATTACTCAGGGAGAAGAAGAAGTTTCTAAAAAGGGGTGTATAACAAGAACGACTCTAACTAAACAGCACTCACGCTCCTTACAAAACCAAACCACCCCTCCTCTCCCCCCCTCTCTCAGCGATGAGGGCAGTAGGAGGGAGGAGTCTGTGCGTCATCGGCCTGCTTATCAATATCTATATTCTTCTACATGTTTTGGAATCGATTCCGAAACGACGTATCGTACATCAACAGACGCTTCATAGAAACTTTCCGTGACAAATTTCCATAACCTGAATACATAATACTGAAACTCGGATACCGATGAATGAGACCGTGTTGGCTTCTTTGCTGGCTTATTTCACCATCGGGTGGTATGTCGGTAATGCTGCTGCAGTGTAGGTATTATATGGCGGCGTTCGATATGTGGCGTGCCCGCCACCAGTTGCGCTCGCTGGTCTTTCCGCGGCCGCCCGTGACTACGGGTCGTGGCCGCAGGGTTATTGCCATCGCCTGTTGCATTTCTGTCCTTACCTCATTCTAGCAGGCTTATCAATGTAACTGGTTATGCTGCTACACGGTGGCCATTCAGTTTAGACGTTCTCACTGTATGTACGATTCAAGGTTGTAAAGCCTGGAATTCAAGGTTATGCAAAGCTGAGGAATGTAAGGCTCGAAGCAGAAGTGAGTCATGTATGGTTACACAACAGACACATGTGAGCACGTGGTAGTCGATGGTCAGCGGCTGCAGGTCTGGCCTCCCTCCACCTGTAACTCTGCGCTGGCTCAGGCTGTACTGCAGTGTCACTTCACGGCCGGCCACACTGCTGCAGCAGCCGGCGCTATTTCCAGCTCAGCTGTGAGTCACAGACACACTGCGCAGTGTGACGTCCCCAGTGAGTCACTGCACTGTCTCAGGAGGCACCACCGCTGCCTCCGCCGCCCGCTCGACGCCTCGGCAGCTTACCAGCTACCTTGTAGGCTTGTAGGCAATGTCCATCTGCCGTATACCGGCTCTGAAAAACTTCCACGACGTCGGAGTCACTGAGTTCCAATGACGTCGGAGAAACTCAGTGTTGTGACGCGTCTGTTTTTCGCATACGTTGATGGCAGGTGTTTCGTATTTCGGTGGGAACGTAGGTGGCGAAAGTGCGGTCTGCACGGCCATCATGTCTCATTTGGTGGCATTATGCAGCGCTTTGTGGGAGCCCATTGCTGGATTGCTGTCAAATTGTGCTGCGAGATCACTGGGGAACAAATGGCAGGCAATCGCGACAGCTGCATCATTATTAACCGCCGGTGATAGAGAGAAACTGTCCCACCAAACCGTTCCATGGGTTGTTTCGCCGGCTCCAGGCAACATAGGCCAACAGGCACCAACAGGCAACATAGGCTTTAGCAGTCAACTCACTCCGCGAAGTGCTCCGCTCAAAGCCGTAATCTGGCGTATTGTGCGCACTGCGCATGCCGCCGCCGCCGAAGAGTCTTGGAGACGTCATATGTGCTTTCGAAGTGGCCCGCTCGGCCTGCGTCTATTAGTGGCAGCCGTGACACTACTAATATTAGCGTGAGTCATGTTACATGTTACATGTTTTCAAGTTAAGGGCTTTCACCGTGAGGTGATAAGCCCTTAACTTAGACTACATTAGAGACTACAGATCCTAGCACCCCTTGCCTTATTTGCATTTTCTGCTGGTCAGACGGCCACGGCTGCTCACAGTACACCCCTGCTGGTCAGACGGTCACGGCCCTGAGGGTTCAACAGTAGACCCCTGCTGGTCAGACGGTCCACGGCGCTGCACAGTACACCCCTGCTGGTCCTAGGACGGTCACGGCTGGCGCGAAGAAGGCGACCCCTGCCTGGTCGAACGGTGAGGCACAAGTAGCACACCCTGCTGGGTCAGACGGGTCGACGTGTGTCTGTCTCTATCAGTACAACCCTGCTGGTCAGAGCCCCGGTCCATGCGGCTGCTCACAAGTAACACCCCTGGCTGAATACGAAGACCGGGTCACAGGCTGCCTCACTAGTACACCCCTGAGACGTGGTCAGACGGTTCACGGCTGCTCCCAGTAACACCCCTGCTGGTCAGACGGTCACGGCTGCTTCCACAGTACACCCCTAGCTGGTCAGACGGTCACGCTGCCGCACAGTACACCCTGCTGGAGTTCACCCGCGTCACGGCAATGCTCTAACAGTACACCCCTGCTGGTCAGCGACGGTACGGCTGGCTCACAGTACATCCCCTGCTTGGTCGAGTACGGTGCACGGCCTGCTCACAGTACACCCCGCTGGTCAGACGGTGCACGGCTGGCTTCACACGTTCACCCTGCTGCTGGTCAGACGGTCACGGCTGCTCACAGTACACCCCTGCTGGTCAGACCGGTCAACGGCTGCTCACAAGTACACCCCTGCTGGTCAGACGGTTCGAACAGGCTGCTCCAGTACAAACCCTGCTTGTGTAACAGAACGGTCACGGCTGCTCAACAGTACACCCCTGCTGGTCAGACGGCCACGGCTGCTCACAGTACACCCCTGCTGGTCAGACGGTCACGGCTGCTCACAGAACACCCCTGCTGGTCAGACGGTCACGGCTGCTCACAGTACACCCCTGCTGGTCAGACGGTCACGGCGCCTCACACCGTACACCCCCTGTGCGGCGAGATAGGTCACAGGTGCCATTGGCATCACGACCAGTAACACCCCTGCTGGTCAGACGGGTCGGTCAAGCTCACAATGTACACATTCGCCATGCTGGGCTAAGACACTGTTGTCACGGAAGCAAGCTGCACAATAACACCCTAGCTGGATCGACGGGGTCACGCTGCTCACAGTACACCCCTGCTGGTCAGACGGCCCACGGCTTGCTCACAGTACACCGCCTGCTGGTTCCAGCCCACGCCAGCAACCCGGCTGCTCAAACAAGTAACACCCTGGCTGGTCAGCATCGGTCCCGGCTGGCTCACAGTACACCCCTGCTGGTCAGACGGCCACGGCTGCTCACAGTACACCCCTGCTGGTCAGACGGCCACGGCGCTCACAGACGGCCGGGGGCGGGTGACATGATACTGGGGCAGAGCACGGGGTCGGGACTCAGGTCTGGCCTGCTGCCGGTGGGCTATAGATCGTGGGTCGGGACTCAGGTCTGGCCTGCTGTGGCCGGTCCGGACTATAGATCGGTGGGGTCGTGGAACTCAGGCCTGCTGCTGCCGGTGGGCTTATAGATCGTGGGTCGGGACTGCAGGCCTGGCCTGCTGCCGGTGGGCTTTATAGATCGTGTCGGAGACTCAGGTCTGGCCTGCGCCGGTGGGCTATAGATCGTGGGTCGGGACTCAGGTCTGGCCTGCTTGCCGTGTCTCTGTGTCTTATAGATCGGTGGGTCTGGGACTCGGGAGGGCCTGGCCTGGTCTGCCGGTCGGCTATAGATCGTGGTCGGGACTCCAGGGTCTGGCCTGCTGCCGGTCGGCCCCTATAGATAAGTCGGGTCCGGGACTCAAGCCTGGCCGCTGCCGGTTGGGCTATAGATCGTGGGCGGGAAACTCAGGTGGGCTATAGATCGTGGTCGGACTCAGGTCTGGCCTGCTGCCGGTCGGCTATAGATGCGTGGGTCGGGATCTGCAGGCCTGGCCTGCTGCCGGTCGGCTATAGAATCGTGGGTCGGGACCTCAGGTCTGGCCTGCTGCCGGTGGGCTATAGATCGTGGGTGGGGACTCAGGTCTGGCCTGCTTGCCGGTGGGCTACTAGATCGTGGGTCGGGACTCAAGGGTCTGGCCTGCTGCCGGTGGGCTATAGATCGTTGGGTCGGACTCAGGTCTGGCCTGCTGCGGTGGGCTATAGATCGGTGGTCGAGGACTCAGGATCTGGCCGCTGCCGGGTCGGCTATAGATCGGGGTCGGGACTTTCAAGGTCTGGCCTGCTGCCGGATGGGCTATAGATCGGTGGGTCGGGACTCAAGGTGGGGCTATAGATGTGATTCGGAGACTCAGGTCTGGCCTGCTGCCAGGTGGCGCATAGATCTGGGTTCGGGTCCGGTCTGGGCCTGCTTGCCGTGGGCATAGATCGTGGTCAGGACTACAGGTCTGGCCTGCTGCCGGTCCGGTATAGACTCGTGGGTCGGCACTAGACCATGGATTGGCTGCTGCCAGATGTGTGCGGGCATAATAGATCGTGCGGGTCCGGGACTCAGGTCTGGCCTCTCGCCGGTGGGCTATAGATCGTGGCGATCACTGGAGTTCCTAGCTCAGCGGCATTCATCGCCGTCCGTTTTCTGTCGTGCCGTGGTTCGTTTGTTCAGCTGTGCGGAGGGCGGCCTAGTAGCGGTGGGAAGTTATACAAACCCGGCCCAGATGAACGGTGATCCATCGAAGCTATTTATGGCTGGGGCTGAATGATTGGTGCAGATATGTGCGAACCTATTCTGGTGCAGTCGCCAACTTGCGGAGTTTGTTTTAGGTGAGCTCTGCTGTCCCACGGATGGTATGGTGCCCTCATTGCATATGCGTACGTTAGCCCAGCATTGCGTGGCAGATTAACAGCTGGGAATTTAGCGCCATCTGCTGTGACATATTCATGCGCTTTCGTACCCGGTACTGAACTGTAACAACACTGTGGTTATTTCATCCAATCAATTTAACTGGGATTCCGGCCACCGACATTCAACTGGCGTATGTCTGCCTTGTTGTTCAATTTAACAGTGGCTTCTGACTCTTTACATACATACAGATACACATAGTACATACTGCATACAATATGGCACAGATTGTCCGGATTTTCGTAGGTAGCCTAAGGTGAAATTAATTCACTCGTTCAAAACCCGGCTGAATGCGCGAAGTCATGATGAGATGAAGCATGAACATTGAACATAAAGATATCGGCCGGCCAGTTAGCAGTGCGAAGTTACTCTGGCAATAAACAAAAACACGCGCTACCGCACAGCACTGCAGGACTGCAGGTCACCAGAGCACCATGATGGCGGCTGGAGCGAAGCCAATACGCACCATGCTGTACCTGCCCGGTGTGGGAACACCAGCTCTCCTGCACTGTCCGGCTGCCCTTCTGGCCAGCGAGTACTCCCTGTCTTGTCGCCCTGCCTGCTGCCACACTGCCACCCTGACCCTGCTGTTGCCCTCTCGTCATCACGCTGGTGCTCGCGCTGTAGAAGACAGTTGACAGTTTATTTTGATCGGTGGACACTGGACAGTCGTGTTGATCGGTGGACATTCGTGTGTAGACAGTCGTGTGTGGAAGTAGCCATCAGGACACGGTGTGTCGCTACAGAGCTGAACCAAGTGGCCGCTGTATGACTGTGCCTTGCACCGTCTATCGCCGGCGCGCGGCGTGCAGTGCGGTCAGCGGCCAGCAGTGACTGCAGCTGGCGCCGGCCGGCCGCCACCAGCTGCAGTCAGCGGTCAGCAGTGACTGCAGCTGGCGCCGGCCGGCCGCCACCAGCTGCAGTCAG
>VOPJ01007975.1:60408-72206 GCA_014673585.1 Semibalanus balanoides
CAAGTGACCACCTCTTTGTGTTTGTGTTGCAGGCTCAGCTTGCGTGTAAATATTGAAACCGCTTGATAGCATGCTTGCTTGGTGCATGTCCTGTCTGCCTGAGCATGTCGGCAAGACTGTGTGCCTGCCTGCGCATTGATCTCACCACCGTCGGATGGAAATACTTCTGGTGGGTGACCGGTGTGTCATGTGGTGTGTCATGGTGCATATATCTGTCATGTGGAGATATAGGCACTATGCTTGGCTTACATTGCATGCTACTTAATAAGCTCGGTCGTACGTTATACTGTTGTCTTCCTTTCCTCTTATGTCCGCTGCCAGTGTGCGTTCGCATGTTCTCGGTTGGTGCGTGCATGCACGTGAGGTTTGGTCGGCTTTGCTGACTGGTTATTATAATGTATCATTTCAGAAACCGCTAGCATCTACTTACCTTTTAACTCCTTTTACTGTTCTTATCCATTATGTTCTTTGATATCCTTGCTTACCACACTCAACGCACGTTGAACTTCTTTTCACAATGTTGAAAAGAAGAAGCGCGTGTAAGAAATCTACTGACGGGCGGTGACAGTAGGGGCAGCTATATAAATATAAGGCTATATAAATATCCGGCTTTATAAATTTATGGCTTTATAAATTTTGGCCTTCTAGTCTACTTTATTAATTACGTAACGTCCGTCCATCCGTCCGTCCATTTATTCATCTATCTGTCCTCTGTCATCCACAAACACGCGAATAAATCGAAAACGGCTGCTTCTGAGTGCACAAAATTTAGCACACAGGTCCGCTTATAGGGTCACACGGTGCGACCCTATCAGCGGAACTGTGTGCTAAATTTGACGATGGTGCGACTCGCACCATCATCTTAGAACTTGGTGTCGATTTGTCAAAGGGATCGGCCGCAGCACGCGCACAAGTGGTGTCATTGGTTTAACATGGGAAACGGTCAATTTAGACAAAGTGAAACACGGCGTGGATCCCGTGCCTGTAGCCTGGAGTCGAGGGTCGCAGCGGCAGGCGACAAACACGGTTCGATAGAGAACAGATGTACTTGGCGGAACTCAGGGGTGGGGTGACTGCGCGTGCGCACGTGCACACCCTATTCTATATCTCAGGAACGGCTGAGCCGATTGAGGTCGAATTTGGTGCGTGTGTGACTGTGCACCCCTCTTTGTATCTCAGAAACTACTTACCCGATCGAGTTGAAATTCGCATTTTCCTTGCGTCCGCTCGTTCATTGCCAACTACGGTGCATTATTGGTAAGATATGAATCGGACCGGGCAATGGGCAGCGAACGAAATGGCTGGCTATATAAATTGACTAACTATGCAAATGAGCTGGTTATATAAATAAGCTATCTATACATACATATGGCCTTCTTGTGTCACTTCAATTTGACAACTTAAGAGGGAGTATTTCTACCCACATCGCTTATTTGGGTTATTTGATACTGGGTTAAAGAATATAAATTTCTGAAATAAACCATGCCTATATTTTTTACAGGTTGACACTTCTTACTCTAATCGCTGAGATATTCCAAATATTTCAAAAACTGACTGGTAGCAAACATAACCGGGTAGGCCCCAGAAAGTTTACCACAACTACATACATAAATATATATATATATATATAAATTAAGTCCTATGTTTTGAATGGATAAATTTCCTAGGTCAGGCCCCGTGCTAAGCATAGCGTGTTGTGCAGGCCTGACCCCACCACCCAAACACGCCATTCCTGCCGTCTGTCACATTTAAGAAGCGAAAGTTGTACGTGTCCGACAGACCTGGACACGATCGGCCCCGCCTTCGATGACCATCTTCCTCGACCGAGCCTCGACGGCCTTCCTACTTTTCGACGGTTTAATAACACTGTTTGTATGGATTGCTAATTGCCTTAGTTACGCTTTTTTACATAATATCTTCTTTTATCTGATTAAAGAGGTGATCGTTTTATCGGTTAAAAAATCAACTAAAGGGGTTTAAAATATGAATTTTATCGTATCCAACAAACAAAGCAATAGCGTCTTACCGTAAATAAACATTTTGGCGTTCCGAAACATCTCTTTAAATACGAGTTAGATGGTCTTAACCCGTGCCCTGGAAGGGGGGGGATCCACCCACTCCTCCGTTTTTTTTACCAAAGCGGAAAAACGACTGTTTTTTGCATACCTGTTTGAAAATGAGCTGAACACAATAATTGTTAAATGCTTGGTCTCGGGTCATCTCAGGTCAGGTCACCAGATTAGGTCACGTGATGACCTCACCTCCAAAACGTGTTTGGTCGTATGCCGACTCAGTTTTCTAACGATCGATTTCACACTTTTAGGATGTCATAAGGTCATGGATACCTACAATTTGTTAATCTCGGATTTCTGATATCGGTGACCAAAGGCCAGGATCAATTTTGTGACCACCAGCACTTATTTGTCAATAACTATCGACATAATGCAGATAGAGACGTCAAAATGGTGCCAATGTGTTTGTCTCGCCAAGACACGTCTTTCAATATGCAGCATCACCTACTTGAATCACCACTTGACTTTGACCTGAGGTCAAGTTTCCCAAATGAATTCGCCTGTACAAATTAACATGATTCGAAGTGCCTTGACGAAAACAAACATGATGGCGTCAAAATAACTGCTTTGCCGTTATCCGCTAACAAGTTATAAACACATTTTTTCTTCAAAAGTAACCTTTTTGACCTTCAATGACCTCTGGAGCCTAAAATATGCACCTGAGCTCAAATTCTAGGATATCTGAGTCTACTACAAATTGCAAACGCTTCTGATTGCTTCTATTCCGTTTGCTCCTGCCATCTTAGTTTTCGAAATTATTGGGGGTATCTGGAGCAAAGTTCTAAATCTAGAAAATATGACCTTTAATGACCACTGGTGACCTTGATATTGACCTGACTTAAAACAGACCGAGTACTTTCGATAGAGCTTGTCTCGAGCTATCTAATTCCGTTTTCTGCTTGTTGCTACGTTGTGTGGTTTTCGAGATCGTAGGAGGGGGCGAAATCTGCCCCCTCCAGTAGCCTTTTTCATAAAGATATTTACACTCACCGGTTTTAGGGGTTGGTTACAGGTTTCAATTGTTCAACTTACACTTTCTTAAACGTTAAAAAAAATACACACGCCGCGTAAGTAAAATTGTAAATGTACCTGCATATAATATGTTTCTATAATATTATAAAATGTTAATCTAACTACATATAACATATATGTGCCTTCTACAAACCTACAAACTACACATACAACTGGTGTGTATATCTTTATGAAAAAGGCTATAGGGCGTGTTATTCTGAGAGGCTCCCTGGGACGCGTGTTAAATTAGGGCTTCCAATTGCCGTCATTTGTGTCTCGTTACGATCAATGGTTCGGAGAAGAAACACAAAAAACAGGGGGAAATAAATGCTCACCGTCAATGGCGTTTGGCTGAACATCAATCAATGGTAAACTAATTTTTGTGTCTGGTTATTATGGATTGTCGCATACGCGGGCAGTTCCCTTTCTGTGCGGAAGGCGACATCTGCCGGCCGGCGCGGACAGCGGGGTGCAGCGAAACAGCGGGGGCCAGCGGGACAGCGGGGTGCAACGGGACAGCGGGGTGCAGCGGGACAGCGGGGTGCAGCGGGACAGCGGGGTGCAGCGGGACAGCGGGGTGCAGCCGGGACAGTGGGGTGCAGCGGGGTGCAGCGGGACAGCGGGGGCCAGCGGGACAAGGCGGGGTGCAATGGGACAGCGGGGTGCAGCGGGACAGCGGGACAGCGGGGTGCAAGCGGGACAGCGGGACAGCGGACAGCGGACAGCGGGTGGCAGCGGGACATGCGGGGTGCAGCGGGACAGCGGGGTGGCAGCGGGACAGCGGGGTTGGCAGCGGGACAGCTGGGGTGCAGCGGGACAGCGGGTGCAGCGGGACAGCGGGGTGCAGTCGGGACAGCGGGACAGCGGGGTGCAAGGCGGGACAGCGGGGTGCAGCGGGGACAGCAGGGTGCAGCGGGACAGCGGGGTGCAGCGAGACAGCGGGGGCCAGCGGGGTGCAGCGGGACAGCGGGGTGCAGCGGAAGCGGGGTGGCAGCGGGACAGCGGGTGCCAGCCGGGAACAGCGGGGTGCAGCGGGAAAGCGGGTGCAGCGGGACAGCGGGGTGCCCACGCGGGACAGCGGGACAGCGGGGTGCAAGCGGGACAGCGGGGTGCAGCGGGACAGCGGTGGTGGCAGCGGGACAGCGGGATCGTGGGGTGCAGCGGGGAGAACAGTGGGTGCAGCGGGACAGCCGGGGTGCACGCGGGACAGCGGGGTGGCAGCGGGACAGCGGGTGCAGCGGGACAGCGGGTGCAGCGGGACAAGGCGGGGTGCAGCGGGACAGTGGGGTGCAGCGGGACGCGGGGTGCAGCGGGACACAAGCGGGGTGCAGCGGGACAGGCGGGGTGGCAGCGGGGCAGCGGGGGGCAGCGGGACAGCGGGGTGCAGCGGGACAGCGGGGGTGCAGCGGGACAGCGGACAGCGGGGTGCAGCGGGACAGCAGGGTGCAGCGGGACAGCGGGACAGCGGGACAGCGGGGTGCAGCGGGACAGCGGGGTGCAGCGGGACAGCGGGACAGCGGGGGGCTGCGGGACAGCGGGGTGCAGCGGGACAGCGGGGTGCAGCGGGACAGCGGGGTGCACAGCCGGCCCTCAGCGTGCCCACGGGAACGATCTGGCACGGACGGACATGTTCGGCAGAAACATCCGTCATTGGTAAGCCAGTATTGGTGTCTGGATAATACAATGCGAAATGAAATGAGACCAACACGCCAATTTTCCACTGTCTTCATGCTATCCCACATGATGCTCGCTTCTTTTCAACAGACAAATGCAATTTATTTGTCTAAATAAAACCGCTAGATAACAGTCGTTTTCACGATGGATTATTTTGCGCGAAATGCTTTAAACATTTTACAATATTTTAAAATATTTTAGTAGTAGCCGTTTTCACGATGAACTAATTTGCGAAAAAATAGCCCTCGCTCCACGGGACCATAGCGAGGGTTTTTTTTCCTCTCCACAATTAGTCCCAATCGGAAAACGGCTGGACTACTAAAAACATTGAAAAACATTTTTAAAATGTTTTTAAAAACATTCGCGCATAATCCATCGTTAAAACGGCTATTGTGATAGTGATGATCTGATAATGTTTAAGATATTGGACCGTTTTCCAGGTGAAGAGACTGGTTGGTTGGATTGGTCTTCAGTAAATGACGCATCCATTATGTAGATTTGGTAGCGAACTTAATTCGGTTAGTTCGAATGGGGGTATTACCCAGGATTCATGTCTAATCTCCTCAAATTTTCACTGCTTTTTCCAGTTAGAAGTCCGGTCACTTTGCATGAAGCAGCGATGAAATGACAATCAAACGATATGGAAATGCAAACGAGTTAGCTTGATGTTGGTTCTCGAGCAGCATATGTGATTTAGTAGACGATCAAACTGATAATTATCTTCGCATTAGCCACATTCACAGAGCGACGTGTTTCATGCAGTATGCCATTAGAGTGGACAATTTGCGGATTAAGCGGAAAATATGCAGCGGATTGGCTCTGATGTAAACTGGTTTTCACTTCATTGCACTATTTTCTAAGCCGAGTTGAAATATTGACCTAGTTGTGCAGTCAATGAATAACCACACCGTGCGTACGATTAAAATATGTAAAAGATGGAAGAATGTTTGATTTATCATTATGCTCAAGGCCCCATACTTTGTCCACCTTCAGCATTGTATATGCGGGTTATATTACTACGTTAACAAATGCATTTATAACAAATATTTTGAAAGACAAGAGACATATCGGTGCATAGCTTTTGACCTGAGTAGGTGCATGTGTTATCACAAATTACACAGCTTAGTTAATGTGGCCAGTATACTCCGTGTTGTTTATGTGTAACCGCTCATCAAATGACAAGGAGTAATCCTTGACCTAATTTTGTACAATTACTAGACTATTACGCATCTACAACTTTTGTTTCTGTTAAGCGACATTTTATACTTTAGGTTATGAAGTTGCAAAAGTTTCTAGTTTGCTCACGTTGTTTACATTACGTAATAACAACACCCTTGCAGTTTCATCACATAACAGCTTTTTATATAATACAATTTAAGAGTTTAGAGAAAAATGCTCTCCCACTATTCAAACAACAACGAGTCTCGTAACGAGTACTGCATTGCCGTCCATCCTCTATTGACATGTCCCTATAAAAATTCCTCCAATCCATTATGTCCACATGCCGGGAAAAATAAAACAAAACGCATTATTCCCGGCCATGGGACAACTGGCATAAGAACACAAAACTAAGACTATGTCGCTCTGCCAGTCTGTCCTGCAGTCCAAAACAACGTTGTATTTGAAAACATCCCACGCGGAGGATCTCGGTGTCCTTGCAAACATCTCACGCGAAGGTCGATGTCTGCAAAGATCTCACGCGAAGGTCGATGTCTTTGAAAATATCCCACGCTAAGGTCGATGTCTTTAAAAACATCCCACGCGAAGGACGGTGTCATTGCAAACATTCGCTCGCACTCTCTTCTCTCTCACTTGCTCTGTCTTCTCTCTTCTTTCTCACTTCCTTTTCCTCACTTTCTCCCGCTTGTTTATCAAATCAATTTGCGCAAACTTCTGCCTTTATGGTGTCAATGAGAATATAGAGCTAAGGCAAACATTAAAGGGAGTGTGCCTACTCACATTGGTCATGTGGAGTTGTTGACACTAGTCTGTAGAGTAGATTTGTCTGAACTTAGCTATGTACTTCATTTCTCCAGATTAACTATAGTTGCTGAGATATTCCAAATTCGCCAAGATTATTCCGGCGGAACAATTATTCGCCAGAGAGATTTTGCTTCTAGGACTAGAGAGATTTCGCATGGGTTCGCTTATTGTCTTTGGTGCGCCATTGTAGGCAACATATTCGTACTCTGTTTATAGTGGCGATCGCTTATGAGTTTTGAAACAAAACAAATGCAAACAGAATGTAAGTAAAAATTCAACAAAGGGCTCCAGACGTGATTTTATCAAACCAATGATCAACCCAATAACTTCTTACGCGTAATACAAATATAGTTTGACATTTCCAAAAGAGTAGGCACACTCCCTTTAATATAATCCTACTTCCACAGGGTTGAACTGCCCAAATTTCAGGTTAAATAGTCCATTCATCGTGAAGATCCAAGGATATGCACAGCAAGGATGCATACAATAATCATTTTCGTAAAAGGGCCAGAACTGGATTCTATTGTTTCAGCTAGACGAAGAAGATTTCAACAGTAAGTAAAAAAAATCAACACTGCATTGATGGAAAAGACCCCCCTGTTACAGCGTAAAAAAACAAATGTGACGGATAATACAAAACAGTAGCCACAAATAAGGTGAAAGAGTTTCACTGGAAGTACTTTTCAAACATATTCTGGTGATAAATTTGTGTTTCAATTACTGAATAAATTGTAATGACCAATGACTAAAATAACTGGAAAATAGCTCGCAGCTCATCGTTGCTTAGGCACACAACTTTCAAAGACGAAATGTAGCAAGCTGATTGGCAATGGGTGGCAGAATAAGTTTCGATACTCAACTAGACACAACCCTTATAAGCATAAGCAGCGGCTAGGAACTACTCTGTCTCCTTTGATATGCTCAGCTTCAATTTGGCGTGCCCTAATCGCAGAGCAAAACAACTTTTCTTTTAAAGGGCTGGCAATAACACCGCCCCATCGCGGCATGTTGTGCTCAGTTTACGCTCCTGCTGGACTCAAAGCTGGCGATCATTGGTTGGTTATGGCTCTCGGACGCATTAGGGCGCTCGGCGAGTCGCCTGCCCAGTGGTGTCACACTGGACGCATGTGGCACACTCGACGAATAACTCACGAGAATTGGGCGGCGACGCCCGTAATATGCAAACGTGTTTCGATCCCGAATACTGATGCCGTATTTTGTCATGATATCCCTGCATCGCCGCACGGACAGCGAACATTTCAAACCTTCGGTAGGAAGCGAAAAGAGAAATTTTGGTTTTATGTGGCAATTCGAGTCTCTGGTAAACTGCATCCCCCACCATTTCAGAGCCGTTGCCTCAAGCCGTAGCAGGACCGAGATGGGCTCGAACTCGTCCAACTTAAACTTTGTTTTTCTGTCACAACATAGATAGTCGGGAGCACAATAGACGGCCAATCCATAGAGCATTATTTTTAGTTATACTTTGCGTTAGGCTCGTCGCTGAAATCAGCTTCTATAATATTAGGTGTTAATATATAGGTACATATATTTTGGGTGTTTATTATTTCTTTAGAGTCTATAACGCATAAGCAGGCTAAATCTGTCACCGGTAATTTATAATTACAGGTGAAGGATTTAGCCGGGTTATGCGTTATATACTCCAAAGAGTTTATCAACACCCAAAATGTATGCTTGTATTAGGGATTTGTATGCAGGTATATTTATATTGTAATGTGTTATATACCAGGGTGCGGACGATATAAATTAGGAAAATTATTTTCGAAAATTCACAAAAAAGGTCATAACTGGCAAGAAAATAAAACTATTTATTAAACAAATTGCACGCATGTTCCTTGGTTTATTTTCTTACAGGGTTCACTCAATGGAAAAAATCTGCCTTTAACCTCCCTAACCGCTTGATTGGGGCTGATGGAACAGACGGGCAGACAACTGGCCACCATGGGTCGGTCTACAGGTTTGCCATCACCTGCGTGGTCTTATTTTTTGGGAGGACTGTTTAATGTTGTGGGGGTGCTTATTGGACTTCCTTCTCGCAAAACTCCACATACAAAGTAATCGCAAGGCTGCAGTAAGGGGAGCTAGAGGGTCAGTTTTCCTTCGTTCAGAGTTCCTTCGGGTGGAGAACCCGAAGGAAGAAAAGTCAACCATGCCTATGCCTACGTCCTGTTGGCGTTGTGGGTGGGTGCACCGTCCTGTTGGAACACGTTGTCGGTGCACTGCGATGCGCTTTATCCATGGTTTGACAACCGTGTCCATCACATGGATGTTTGCATCGGCATTCACCCTCAGGCCCACCTCAAAGAAAAACTGAGACATGACATCACCCTTGCTGGAGATGACTCACAGAACCATCACGGTGTGGGTCTTTTGTGGGCCTTTCTGCCCACAAAAACAGCTTCAGGGTCCTCGCCAGCAGCTACTTTGCTAGCAAATTTATTATTGACTCGATAGGAGAGTCATTTTTCAAACTTATTGAACTCTGCAATCTGTCCCGGGGCCCGCCCGGCGCGAAACCTGACGACAATAGTTGCCCTTTTCTGCTCCTCCATTGTTGTGCACTCAGTTATAAACGTAAAAACACACTGAAGGCACATAATAAACAGTTTATGCGGTGTATACCCTGACCACGTTAATCAAGCAACTTAACATAAGCTAAAACGCGCTGTGAAAAGTGTCCTAAATTACTGTCCGCACCCTGTAGTGTATTTTATATAGGACGACAGATGTCAAATTATGATCATTTTACATCTGTCGTCCTAGGCCAAACAACTTAAAACTGTTCCAAGTCACGCCCGTACGTGCAGCACTCACTATCAGCGGTGCAGTCTGCCGGCGTCCTCCGTAAACGGCCGCTCACGCTGCCCGTCTCATCTGACCCCGACACTTTCCCTCGCTACTGCACGTGACCGGCCCCAGGGCTACGCGGATGAATACCAGAAGCGGTCAGAAACGGCAGACCAGCTGGTACATACCAAATATGCCAGCTGCAATCGTGAAGTGTCGGTCATTTGTGCCCTTGCGTACAAATGTGACCTTTTAGGAACAGTTATACATATTCTGTCGAAATTTCGTTGAAGTTGGTTAAGTTGTTTAGAAGATAATGACGTTTTGATGACGTCATGCTCGTACAAAAAGATAAATGTTGGGAAAATCATAGAAAATAGAGTTTTGCAGCAAATTGAAAACGGATAACAGATACAAGTTAAGTTACATTTGATTCAATATGGCAATTTCGGAATATCAAAGTTTTGGGTTTTTGATCCTCCAAATGTAAAAACGTATTTTTTTAAAAGTCCTCTTAAAATCAAAATCGTCAAAGATATTTGAAAAATGGGAACAAATGTAAAAGAACTATCTATAAACAATACCCAAATCAAATTTCAAAGCAATATATTTATTTTTGACTGGGTGATCGCATCCTAAGTGTAGAAATCTTATGACGTCATTTTTGTTTTACCAGATACGAAAAAATAAATATTTTGGGGATTTCTGAGACGTAACTGGGTTAAATTTACGTATTTTATTTGCATTTATTATTTTCCAATTTTGAGGTTTTCTGACAAAGCAAAATCGCTATTTTGTACGTGGTCGAGTCGAGGTCATTCACTTGACCTGGAAGGTCACCCGTTGACCTGGAACCTAAAAATTTGATACCGTTGGATTCCTTACATGACGGGCAACATGCAGTTTTTTACCGCCTTGCTCTATGTTGCTTGATTTGGAAGTTAACAGGGGGGTCTTTTTAGGACCCCCGTAGGGCGAAGGTGAGAAAAGCTCCCGTAGGGCGAGGGTTAAAACTGGCCATAAGATCAGTTGAGGATGAGACCGACATATCTGAAGCTGGAACCTTTAGACGTCTTATAGAAGCATAGGACATCTTTGATGGATGGATTTTTGCTCCCCTCTGTGAGCAGTTACTGCTAGAGACGTGCTAGAATCAAAATTAAACAAAAATATGTGATAAGACCTAATGTTTTTTCATGGTTCAGTATGCTGTTTCTCGCTGTTGAATTTCTGCAGCTAGCATTTTATCTTTTCACAAACATATCTATATTTGCTTTCATTGGCCTGGGTTAATGAATTGTACCATTTATGTTATGATGATTTGGCTGAAACAATGCCCGAACGAAATTCACATTGGCCATAACCATTTCACTAAATAACAACTGAAAGAGGAAATACCAATTTCATTTTCGCTATATTCCATGGAATGTCGACAATTCTGCCAAATAACCTTTCTACTGCCGCCTATACGAACGTCACATACCCTTCGCAGGGCGTCACTCATAAACCCCCAATCATCGTTATCATCAAACTGCCGCTTAAAGCAGTAAAGCCATCTCCGCTATGCGATTGCGATCTCAGGCTAGGATGGAGAGTGACAGACATTTTCATTTCGGTGTCGGCCACGTGGTCACTGGAGGAAAGACTCGTTCATCACTTCCGAAAGGCTCATGCCAGCGTATCAGAGCACCAATTAAAATGATTTATCTTTGCTTTAAGCCGGCTGCAGCGCTCGTAAATATCTACTGGGACGTTCAGGGGCGTCTTTCGTACGACTCGAAAGGAGTTTAGTGCTCACCGTCAGATTCTGGGGCAGCGAAGACTGAGACTGGCCCAACACCCACGCTGGTGACCTGAATATTGCCTGCGGGCTGAAAATTGCAGACAGGTTAACACGCGCCCTGGATGGCTTCGGGGAGTAACACGACCTGGGCCCAGTTGTTCGGGATTTTAGCTAAAATGCCTCCTAACTGATCTGGGAACCGATTACCCTAAAATTACGATACCTTCCGTTGCTGATCTTCATCATAAGCGGGATCTCGTAAGGTTAGACTCCACCCCCGTACAAGTGATTGACCAATGACACGTCAAGCTGCAGCAGGTAAAAACTGAGGTCACTCCCTTCATGTTATGATAAAACTTATGGCCGGTTGCTGATGTTCGGTTTTAACTCACGGTACAAGCAGTGAGAGAGAAAAAAAAGAGGAAGAGAGAGAGAGAGAGAGAGAGAGAGAGAGAGAGAGAGAGAGAGAG